>CANXYC010501479.1:0-58118 GCA_948193065.1 Aleurites moluccanus
TATATATATATATATATATATATATATGCTTAAATGATCATAGCCTTATAAACCTACCTTTTATTTTATGTAAGAAAGAAAAGAAAAATCACAGTTGGAAGGATTATGACACAGCTCACTGCGCATCACGAGGCAATAGAATCTCAACATCACAATTATACTCTAATATAGAAATTGATAATCAGCTAAACATATGTGCATATGAGCATAGGATTCCTTATAGGCAGTGTTGGCTAATTATGCTGATTCACTTGTCACCATCCTGATAAGTTGGTGATTGCTTTGATGCTCATTTGACAATATTTCCTAAATTCTCCAAAAATAGATGAGATTTTGATAAACAAAAGTACAAGGATACTGTAATTTTGACAATAAATGAGATTTTATCTGACTATCTGTATGCTTAGCTTAGAAGTAAGTTTAGCTTAGAAGTAAGTGCACCTCTTAATCTTAATTTTAATAAAATCTCGAGTTCGAATTCCTATTCTTTGAACCCATAAAAAACACACACATAAAAGAGATGAAGATAGAAAACTCACATTAACTTAATCAATAGAATAGAATAAATTTTGTTCTTGCAACATGAATGATATTGGCCCACAAAAACAAAGGCAACCAAATATACACAAGCTAATAGAGGTTATTTGAGTGCCTGTATTCCCAGAATGATGATACACAAGAAAAGCAGCGGAAAAACACAGGAAGAAACAAGAAAAGCAATTATCATATACATGATAATCTCTTCATGGTGTTAAGGGGAAACTCATTGTACATGCTATCTGCATTCCAATTTGGTGGCCTTCTATTGATAATGTAGTCGTTAAAGGCCTCATTGTTGCAGCTTATGAAGAGCAACAACCACCACTAGGTCTAGGAGGAGGAGCTTGGTTTTCTTGTTTCTGCTTTAAAATATTTCTCTTCACTGCAGTAGATCCTTCTTCTAAAAGACTGGGAATTTCCATTATCTATAAGACAAATCCTGCAATATCAGAACTACGAAGAAGGAACAGCAAGTTTATAAATCTTTAATACCATATCAGCATCTTGTTTTTTTTTTTTTCGAAGTAATTCAAAACCATCAGAAACAATTTATTGAATATTGTCAACAAGAACATGTGCCACAAAGTTCACTGAGAAAAATTTTAATTGACAACTTCAATTGCATATGCAAATGGAGGTGGTCAGATGGATGCAGTCTTTATCATTATTATTATTATTATCATCAATTTCACTCCTACTAAGCTCGCAACCTCTAGAGAAGACTCCAATAGCACCAAGTCAAAACTCATTGGTAGGTATGTAGTCTTATCCTCACATTGCAAAGATAGTGTTTCATAGTTAGAACCCATCACCTAGGTTACAATGTAGCAAACTTGATTAATTTTGGATCACATATTCGTTTTACGGATGGTTCTTTTATTTGGAAAATAACATTCAAATATTTAGTTTTAAATCAATTAATTTGTTCAAAAGAGTTGCAAAAGCCATGATGCCAAAATGTTCTTCAAAGTGTAGTTATTTTATGTTAACTGAAAGAGTACCTTAAGTGCCAGCTCTTCAAAGCATTTCTCCACATTTTCTCTAGTTTTAGCACTACATTCGAAAAATGTGCATCCATGCTCTTTTGCAAGAGCAATTCCCTCTTCTCTGCTTACATCCCTTTCAGAATCCTAAAATCATATACAAATAGAACAAAAATAGCATTAAATGAGAATAAAGAGGAGAAGCCTTACCTTGGAACCTTTTTCTTTTCCCTTCTTAAGTAAATTAATGGTGTGATGTGGGTGAGTGAAGAGGAAGAAAAAACATAACTAAAACAAGTTTGCAACTGAACTTATGTCTAAACAGGCAGAAATAAAAGTTTATCCAACCTATAAATTTCGAAATGACAAAATCAGGCCTGCTATATACCAAAAGGAGACATAAAAAATGCAATATGAAGACTGGAAGAGAAATGAACAGTTAGCAGACCAGCTAGGCAATTTTTTTTTCTCTAGGAGGCAGCTATATGCAGGATGTACAACACAATTCAAATTAGTAACTCCTCAAGATTTTTCAGCACATTCCAGGAAGCATTGAATTAGTCAATCATCATATGGTTGAGTTCACATGCTAATTAAAGACAGGATCTGACCCCAAATCAGACATGAAAGCACAGGAAGTTGTATTCCAGTGCAAAGGCAAGAATGGATAATGATTTATTAAAAAGAAATAAGACTTACAATATCAACTTTGTTTCCAACAAGCATTTTTACACAATCCTTGTTTGTGCAGTAGAGGTCTACTTCTTTAGCCCAAACATCTGACAAGTTTGTAAAGCTTTCTCTTCGTGTCACATCATAAACTGCCATAATAGAAAACAGTATTATTCTTTGGGCAGCCATACATATTTCCAAAGATATTACAAAGAGTAATCCAACAACAATCAGCAGAGTACTAGGAATTTTGGCCAGTAGTCTGTGGATTAACTACACGCTAATCCAGCCTACCACAATGATATGCAAGTGCAAACAATTGAACGCTGATAAATGAGTGGAATAATAGAATACCAATTCCTTGATTCCTGAAAGATGCAAATGCTGAAACTGGTTTGATATTTTGAGATAAAATCGCGCAGACCTTTTTCAAGTTTATTGGCAACACTTAAACCAACCTCACCACCACCACCACCCCCCACCACCACCCCCATCCCAATATGTCAATATTGAGATAAAGAAGCACATGCCAATATTCATTATTTTCACATTAGTAAACAAGTACAATGTCAGAAATCAACCCGACATCAGAGAAAGTTCTAATATTGTTACTTCCTCAACAATCTAGATGAAAGAATTTGTACTGTAGGTAGCATACCGAGAATGATTCCTTGGGCATTTCTATAGTAAGAGCTTGTTAATGTTCTGAATCTCTCTTGTCCAGCTGCAAAAAACCTTAATGATTTTACAAATCAATTATGAATTGCGAAATTTCCAATATGAAAGAAAGATGTAATAAAAAAGTAGGCACCAGGATAAATGACAAAACAGTACTATTAACAGAAACAGGAACTAACATAACCTTGAAAAAATGCATAATTTACTAAAGCCAAAGGGTAGTAATATTATTCAGAGCCAAAAATAAGTAGCATAGATAAGTGGATCTGACATGTTAAAGCAAAAACAATTGTCTCTAAAAGAGTTGACAAAAGCAAAGTGGTCACTAGCCACCTTCTGATTTTTGTAGAGTGAGCAAACAAGCTTTTGTTCCATTTTAAATATCCCACTGTTGCATTGATGGCGAACTCGCATATTGGCAAAAAATATATGAAAATCATTTGACGATGCAGGCTTTATCTCTCACTCATGAGGATAAAAAGTAGAAACAAAGATCGCACATTCAATTGGCAACGTAAAAGTAAAATAATTAACAGATTGACATACCAGTATCCCAAATTGTAAGCTTCAATCGCTTCCCACCTACTGTTAGCTGCTTGATCTTAAAATCCACACCTTAACACAATGCATAATCATATTAGAAAATTCAACTTCTCAGTTGCATCAATCAATCCAAAATAAATGCAGCAATCACTAAATGTTCAAGTAAACACTAAGTCAATAGAGAAAAACATTTAATTCCTAACCGGTACACATCTCATGAGTCAAAAATGCAGAGATAAAAACAGAGCTACCCACCAAAAACTCATAAATGGTATCACAATATATAACAATTTATATAAGTTTCAACCAAAAGAGATCCAAAAACATTACACCCAACTAACAAGCTGAAAATCCACATGGAACAGTAAAATGGCAGCAAGAAAGATAAATTTAAAAATAAAGGAATAAAAAGAATTTGAAGTACCAATGGTGGGAGCAAGATCCTCAACAGAACTGGAAATGAAACTGACAAGAAGACTACTTTTACCAACCCCAGAATCCCCGATCAACAAGATCTTGAATGAGAGATCAAAGCCACTACCTTGTCCAGAAGATGATCCCATTATTCAATCCCCGCCCAAAAGAAAAAAAAAACCCAACAAGTTCTCTCCTTTTTCAATACCCTTTTCTGGGTTCTATAAGAAAATTCAAACTAAAAATTTCTTCTCTCTCAAATCTCTGTATATGTGTTGTCTCTAATGATGATCAAGACTTCCAGGTCGTTTCTCTCTCCTTAAAAAAATTAAAAAAAGAAAAAGAAAAGAGAAGTACAGTGAAAAATAAATGTATGTTATTATGTATATAAAGAGAGAGAGAGAGAGTAATAAAAAGCAGAAAAAAGAAAGAAATAGGTAAGGTAATCCAATGGCATCAATTTTGGTTTTTTGAGTGAGAGAAGATAAAGAAAACGGCTATAACTACTATTAACTGGACATGAACTTCTGACTCCAACGTTATTCTTTACTTCCATGGATTTCTTTTTTTTTTTTTTCTCAATGTTGTCCCTATGCGATGCCGTTTTCGCGGAACTATCGTGTTTTGTCTAAATCTAGGGTCCTACTTTGGCCTTATTTTCCACGCGGGTGTTATTTGCTCGTGTTGCCACGCTCCGACCATCAGGTGAAAAGGCGTTGTCAATGGAGAGTGGGCAACCTGTTAGGGTCACTGGGGACTAATGGAGGGGCTTTACTTTAAAATATTCTGGAACTACAAGTAACCCTTTTTGGGATTAATTTCTAAATGGAAGTTTCGCAATTTCAATTTTTGTCTCGGAGGTATAAGTTATGAATTTGAACAATGCATTTTCATTCAATTATAAGCAATTATTTGCATCATTAAAGTTATTAATTCCATATTTGAACAAATTATTCATTATCATTTAGTAGAATTTATTGTTCAGGTTATATATAACCTACTATCAAATTATACTTAAATAAAATTCATTAAAATTTTCCAAAAATTAAAAAGAAAAAAAAAGACATTTAAATCTTTATTTGATTACATGAAACTCATGGTTAATTAGTTTCATTAGAAAAATCCATTGATGAATAAATTTGATTTTTTTTATTTTATTGATTAAAATTCAAATTATTAAAAAATTGTATATTTTTGTATTTTTACTTAAAACTTTAGTGTGGATGATTTATAATCAATTAAAATTAAAAAATAAACTTAATATAGTGTATTGATATAAAAAATTAATAATTTTATTAATAAATAAACCAATAGAAATTATAAAATATTTAGGATATACATGAAAAAAATAATCATTTAAAATAAATCATATTAATTTTTTCCATTTAAATATAAATTTAAATATACTTTCATATGAATGATATCAAATGTAAACCCATTCAAATCACCCTAAAATCATTTCATTTTTTTTAAAATAGATTATCAATATTTAATTAGCAATCTTTATCTATTATTATATCTTTAATTTAATGCCTGTATGTGTCTGCAGGGTGATCCAGTTAATATCAATTTGATTTGCTAATTACATTTGCGTTGGCCCAAATTATGAGAAAGAGATTAATTAATTTTATAAGCGTGATAGACAAAGTTTAAATATTACACACGTCTTGATTTTAATAAATTATATGAAAGTAATTAGACATTATCATTAGCATGTGGAGTTTTTATAATTATTATATTTAAAATTGCATAGTAATCATCAAAGGAGTGCCCACAAGTAGTCCACTACTTGTTCTACTAGCAAAGGTTTATGCTTAAACAAAAGAAAATTAAATTAAAAAGTGCTTAGTTTAGAGATATTGGAGTGATTATTGAAATTGAAAAATTTTGAATTCAAATTTTAAAAGAAATTAAATTTATTAAAAAAAATAAAATGTTTGGAAAATAGTAATCATGGGATGTCCAATTGTTAAAATTAAAGAAAAATCCAAACTTCTATTGAAATCCCCTTTTATAGCAATATAGCTTATTTTTTTAACAACTAAAATCACTATTAAATTGATAATAAAACTTTAAAGTCTATTTATTGTAGAAATCTACCTATTATTGATCACATATAATTCCATTTTGCCTAATAAAGCATGCTCAAATGAAAGGACATGCATAAAAAGCAATAGAAACAAACAAAAAAAGAATGGTATTTAATTTACCATTAAAAGAGATGAAAGAAAATGTACAAAAGGGTTTTTTAAAAATATAAGCTTAAATTTATTTCAGGTATACAATAAATACACACTCACAAAATCAAAGAAAAAAAATAAATATAAAGAATATACATACTAAAATATAATTTAATAATAAATATATATAATACGTGAATAATAAATTCAAATTCTATTAAAAAAAATAAATACAAAGAATTCTTACTTGATTTAACTAATTAAGTAAATATGCTTAAATTTTATAAATAATTTTCTTTTTAGATTATTTTCTTTTTTATGAGATTTTTTTTAATGAGTATTTTATGAACATTAGTGAAAATATAATAATTTAAATATAAATAAATAAATAAATTTAAATTACTTTAGAAGTGAACATGAACGTCATTATTCGAATATCACTGATATTAATTTATCATCTCTAACGTAAAAAAATAATAACTTCAAAATAAAATTAAATAAATAAAAATTAAAAAAATAATAATAATAACTTGTCAGGTAATCATAACTAAATATAATTTATAAAAATATTTACCTCAGTCAACTTATTTTTAAATTAATTTAATTATTTTTATTTACTTTCTAATTAAATTTTATTTAAAATAACTTCTTTTAACTTACGTAAATTATCTAAATTCATTAGTATCGTTTCAATAGCCATACAAGTCATAACTGAGCAAAATTTAACCTTTAGTAAGCTTGATTTGGTTGAGTTAGTTGTCTCTTTCTTTAGAATGCAAGAAAGTACCTCACCATAACCATAGTGATAGGTCATAATAACAGTCACTACCACTACCGCCATAACCCAAATTGAACTATTAATTTTAATTATATTTTGCTATTGTATAAAATGATTATTCCGTACAGTACAAGTGGACTGAATTGTGGCATATGAGTAAGCAATTTCAGATTTTTAAGCCTCATTCTGGACAGCTTGTTTGCATGTTGACAAAATGGAGCCCCAATATAATTGACTCTGCTTTATTTTATTACTTGTGTTATGTTCTTAAAAGTTGTTGATCAAGTAGGGGGTTATGGAGTCTCAAGAAGATAGTAAGGTGGTTAGTGGTATGATTTAATATTTTCAGAATAGGACATGTTAAAAAATTGATAAAGATAGAGATCATAAAATTGATTGGGATTAAATTAATTAAATCGAAAAAAATGGGTATATATATATAATTTAATATTTATTATATATATGATGAAAATAAATATAATATAATTATATATAAATCAAGAATTTATATAAGATTATATTTTTTATGGTGTCAATCTAATTATATTAAATCAAAAATTATATATATAGTAAGTTATGAACATTCATTTATTTAAATATTTACTCACGCAATAGAATTATATACAATAAATTCATGATTTTGGTGTAGAATAAAATTGAAATAAAATTATTGAAATTTTCTTAATTTCTTTTAATTTAAAACAACATCATTTTGATTAAAAATTAAAAAAAAAATCTGACTGTTCAAATCTGAAAAATCGATATGATTTGACTGATTTATCGATTTTTAAAAAACGGAAAAATGAAGACTGATCAAATTAATTTTTTATTCGATTTTTAATTTTTTCTGTTTTACTGACTAATTTGATTCAATTTTAACAATCATGGTATGATCTTAAGTAAAAAAGTTTTAGAATCGAGATTTATAATTATGAACATCTATCTAATGGCAATATATCTATATATAATAAAAAAAAAATGGGGGTGATGGAGATAAGGGAGCTGAGAACCACCTGATCTTGACATGGTCCCTGCTTAATAATTGATGAAGCTGTGCATATCATCTAGACATGGCTAAGCTCTATTCAGATTGAAATTTACTTCTTAGTTAATTAAGTTTTGTTCGAATTTGAATTCGTACGTAATTAGATAATGATGATTTTAAAAATTCGTAATTTAAATTGAAGTTGAAACTTTCAGAATTTTGAGAATTTAGTACTCATTTTCTTCTAAAAAAAAAATTGTCCCTATAATAAATATATTTATCAATATAGAACAAGTTTGATTCGAATTTAAATTTTTTCTTATAATTAATTAGGTTTCATTAAAATTTAAATCTGCAATTTTGTTAAACCAATTCTAAAAAATGATTAATAAATTTTATCTTTAATTATAATTATAATTTATTTATTTAAATAACGCAGCGTAACACGCATTAAAAATAAAACATAAATATTTTCAGATTTTTAAATTTTTATCAATTAAAAAATGGCTCTAAAACAATAAATAGGAGGATTAAATATAATTATAAACTCTAATATTAAAAATAGAAAATATAATAGATAAATTTAAAAATAATAAAAATAAGTCTGAATTAAGATGGTCTATTGAAACCCTAAACAAATAATTTTGGAGATGAAAACTATATTATTCAAATTAGTCGAATGGCTTGTTGTTGAGTTCGAAAATTATTTTCTTTTAATATATTATAAGTCTCGTGATAAATTTTGAATTAAAAATTATTGGATTTTTTCACCTATTAATAAATAAATATTATTTGGACTTTCATTCCAAAACTTTGCTTCCTCTACATCATTAAATGTGAATCAGATAAAAATTCTTTTAAAAAATAGAATCAACATTGACTTTGAATTCAAAAGTGATTTCCATGCTTTATTTGATAGATATGTTTGTTTGGAAAAATGAATTAATTATTATGTTATTCAAAATTATATTTTTGTAAATTATGATGATTTAATTAAATTTTTACACTGTTCTTCTATTTTATTTTATTTTTTTCCTTTTCTCTTTTGATAGAACTCTCGTTCTTGACAAAATTGAACATGTTCTTCAACCAATTCACACATAACAATGACATAAAACGAAGGCTTTATTTTCTTCTTTTCCAATTTTGTCAAGCCATGGGCCATCTAATTGCGGGCAATTGCATTGTCCCAGCATGAGAAAACATGCTGCTTAGAAGTTAGAAGAAATCCAAGCTAAGAAAGAGATCTAACTAAGAAAACTAAGAAAGAGGCATCTTGACTACGAAAATCAAGAAAGAAAGAGGCATCGTATATAAAGAGATCTATCCAACTAAGAAAAGTTTTAACACGATTTTTGCTTTTGGCATTGGAAGAGATTAGGGATTCAAACTAAACTTATTGTTCAGATCATAAATATGTATAAAACAATGTTTGATAATATAACTTAGGTACTTAAAATTAAAATTTTAGCATTTTTAATTTTAAGTTATTTAATAATATTATTAATCAAAATTTAATATGAAATGTTAAATAAAAATAAATATTTTAATAGAATTATTAATTTTATAATAATATAAAATATTAATTAAATAGAAAATATATTTTTAATAAATTAAAAGTTAATTAAATATATTAAAAATATATAAATCTGAATAGATTTAAGTAATGTTAATTTAATTTGAGATGAATAAAAATAATAAGAAATAAAATTAACTGAATTCATAATAGATAAAAATAATAAGAAATACTACATGTTTAAAAATATTTTTTTAAAAATATTGCATATTTAAAAATATTTTTTCAAAAATATGACATATACTAAACATATATCAAATATATACCAAAAAACAGCAAAAATTGAAAAAAAAATATAAAATTGAAAAAAAAATAAAAAAAATAAAATATTTGTGTAATATTTCCTAAAAACTATTTAATAATGGGATTTTTTCAAAAATACCAAAAAATAAAAAAAAAATCATTTTTACTGTTAGAAATTTTTTTTTCAAAAATACTATATAAATAAAAATATTTTTTCAAAAATACTGCATATTTAAAAATATTTTTTAAAAATACGACATATATCAAATATATATAAAAAATATACTACACATATATCAAAAAACAATAAAATTAAAAAAATAACCTTAAAATTAAAAAAAAGTATATTTTTGTAATATTCCCTTTAATAATTTGGGTTGGCCTAGCAGTATAATTGGCCATATTAAAACCCAATTTTAGCATATGTTCTAATTCTAGTTGAAGCCCATGGTCTTGGTTAATTTAAAAGACCCTGGGAAAGTCCACTTGTTTTGGGTTTAAAAAAAATAAAAGAACTAATAATAATTAATAAAATAATAGATTATTTTTTTATTTTTTTTCATTGATTTATATTAATTTCAAAAATTAATCTCAATTATATCTCAAATTAAAATTAAAACGAAATTTTTTATTTTATTTTTTCATTAATTAGAAAGTAAAAAATCAAATTAAACAATAAATTTATTATATCAAACCATCAATTTAATTTTAAATTTTAATTATAAAATTAATCATTAATTTCATTAATAATAATTTGTCAAAATTTCAAAAGCAAAACATCTAACTAACTCCAATCAAAATTTAAATGTTAAATTGATAATATAACACTGTAAATTTAAATCTAATTTGATATTTTATTATTCTAGATGATATGAAAATAATATCAATTTATATTCAATTTTAAGTTGGGTTACAACTTAAATTATGTTTGTTTAGTATAAATGAGTTTCATAATAACAGAATTCATTTACAAATTTATATTTTATTATTTAGCATAAATATAAATTTATTTAAAATTCAATATTTTTAATTCTATGAAATTAATTATATTTAAATCAAAGTATATTTAATTAATTAATTAGGATTAGGATAAGGATCGGGATTAGTATAAAAAGCTTACAACAGGCTAAAACTGGGCTTTTATTATGGGCCACCACAGCGCCAACCCAACCCAAATTATGTTATGTTAGATAGTTTGTTTCTCGTAACCACTGTGAATCGCCTTATCTCAGGGCGCTGTCTGGACTTTCTGTTACAAACAATTTTCAAGAGAAGGGAAATAAATCATGGATAGAGATTGGGGTTCGAAGCCGGGCAGCGGTGGCGCCGCCTCAGCGCAGAATGAGGCTATCGACCGGCGAGAGCGTCTCCGTCGACTTGCTCTAGAAACTATCGATCTTGCCAAAGATCCCTACTTTATGCGCAACCACCTTGGCAGGTAATATAGAAACTTGTTAATAATTTTCTTATTTGATTGTTGATTTTTTTTAATTGACGCGATTGTTATTTGAGTTTAATTTTGCTGTAGTTATGAGTGTAAGTTGTGTCTGACTTTACACAACAATGAAGGGAACTACTTGGCTCATACTCAAGGGAAGCGACACCAGACCAATTTAGCTAAGAGAGCTGCTCGTGAAGCCAAGGAAGCTCCTGCTCTGCCTCAGCCTAACAAACGCAAGGTTAACATTCGCAAGACTGGCAAGTTCCTCTCTTTTGTGTAATTTTGTTTTTTTTTTCTTTTAATTCTTCAATTAGGGTTTTTCAAAAATGGTGGATGTTGCTACATATTAAGTGGTAATCTTAGGTTTTTTGTGAAATTGTGTTTGAATTTATTAGGTTTATGGAATTTAGATAAATATTTATTTAGTTGGATGTTTAAAATTACCTAAATTTTGAATAATTGCATAGTTAGATTGATTGAACTCATACCCAAGATGTTAGTTTTTAGTGTTTACTTGCTTGATTAGGATTGTCGTCGTGCAAATGAATTGTATAAAGTTTTGCTTGTTTCTCTTAGAAAGCTTGTACAATTTTCTTTTTTCCCCAAGTATTTTTGGTACTTGAGCTATGCATCCATTTTCTCTATTTAAGTACTGATTACACATGGCTTCTTTGTATATATTTTATTCATATATCTGATTTATGCTATTGATTTATTGACTTAATATCTGCTGAACTGGTGGTTGATTGGAGAACTTGGATTGATCTTTAATGTCTGAACCAATGAGCATATGTGACTAGATTTAGAACCAAACTTGGAGATTTCTGATGTTATGCCAAAACGTAGTGCATATGAACATGTTAGTGCTGGCATAGGAATTTTACATCTTGATATTGACTACATCTTTTTTTTTTTTTTTCTGAGCCTGCAAAAGGAAGGCAGTTACATGTTTGTAAGTTCTTTAACTAAAAAGTCTTCTTTTGGTCTATCTGCAGTCAAAATTGGTAGGCCTGGGTACAGGGTAACAAAGCAATTTGATCCAGAGACTAAGCAGAGGTCCCTTCTCTTTCAGATTGAATATCCTGAGATAGAAGACAATACAAAGCCAAGACACCGATTTATGTCATCCTTTGAGCAGGTATATTCCTTTACTTTTTTCCTTTTGGAATTCAGTGAGAAAATACTTATATCATGCTGGCAGTGATTGACACTTAAATTCCACCCATTATGTTTGTTGTTTTGTAATGTTTTGCTCTGTCTCTCCCTAATGAAATATTTCTAATATTATTTATATTGATGTGGATGCAGAAAGTGCAACCCTATGACAAGAGATATCAGTATCTTTTATTTGCAGCAGAACCTTATGAGATCATTTCTTTCAAGGTAAATTGATTTAAGCTGAATGCAGGCTTTTGATTTTTTACCCTTATGTTGGTTTAAGAAATATTTACCATTTCTGGATTGTTTGCATTTCAGGTTCCTAGCACAGAAATTGATAAATCCACTCCAAAGTTCTTCTCACATTGGGATCCTGACTCGAAGATGTTCACGGTTAGTGTTTTAGTTATTACTTATTGCTTGACTACTTCAACAGGATGTATCTTTTAGTTCTTCCTTTGGGCTCTTATCGTTATGTTAAATCCTGCTATGGATTGTAAACATGGGGCAACCTGTGTCAACCCTTTATATTACTCTTTTGGACTATTAACATTTTGATACCTACAAAGTTGGCTCAGGTTGCTTATGGGCTGAATCCACTTGGAATAACCTTACTCTTTGATTGGTTTTTTCACTAGTTTGGTTTCTTAAAAACACTTGTCCAGTGATTATTTCTGAATTTTCAGTTATCTGACTTAAAATGTTCAATGTGCAGTTGCAGTTGTATTTCAAATCCAAGCCACAAGAGACTAACAAACCTCCATCTGCCCCTGCAGTGAATGGCACAGCAGCTCCTGGTGTACCTCCAAGGTCTTTGCCGCCACCTCCCCAAGCACCACCACCTCCACCACAATCACTACCAGCAGGATCTAGACCACCACCACCACCAATACCTGGATCACTACCCCCTCCTCCTCCTCCTCCCATGGCAAATGGTCCTAGGCCTATGCCTCCAGGTGGAGCTCCACCTGCCCCTCCTCCACCTCCTGGTGGTAGTGGGACAATGGCAAATTTCACTCCCGGTGCTCAGGTGGGCAGGCCACCAATGCCACCACCAGTTTTTTCTAGCCAACCAATGTAGAACCAAGCTTTGCTTGCCTAGCTCCATCACCAACTCGGGACAGGTCTTGTAGCCTTACGAAATGTTTGTCATCTTTACTTGTTTAAGCAGCTAATGCAGGGAGGCGGATTATGTTGAACTTGAATGTACTTTTTATCCAATTAATATTTTAGCAATTTCCATCAAACTGGATGTGCCTAGTACTCTTCATTGGCCTCATATATCTTGTTCTTAGAATGTTTGAAGAATATGCAATATTTATGCGCTGATGATAGTGTTTCCAATTCGACTTTCAAAGTTTCCCTCCTTGAATTGTTGATTATTTAAATAGGTAAACCCCAGTAATTGCATTTGGAACCTTCAAAATAAATTATTTTACCATAATTTTTTGTTTTAGTTTCAGTTGTATTTATTTAATCAAAATTACATGCAGTTGAAAAAAAATAAATAAATGGAAAGTAATGATAAAAGCTGATTTTAGTCATAAAATTTTTATTATAATTTTCTCTTATGGATATAATTACAACTAAATTTGAAAATAATGATTTGAATTTCACCATTATTAAATTCTTCCTTTTAATGCTAAAAAAAATTTGAGAAAATAATCTTTCCAATTATAATTATTTTGACAAAAGTTCAATTTTTTTTTTTCATTTTCATTTTCTCATTCTTTCCATAATATCATAGCATACTGAAAAATAGATATAACTGGGAACCTGGATTTGAATTTAGCCTTGGTAAATGCCCTTTACAAAAAGCATTGATATTGAGAAAAGCTGCCCTAGACATTTGTACAAGATTTTCACGCGAACAATCATGAGATATTTGGAAATGAGTTATAAAAGCATCCAAGCATAAGGCACCTTATAAAATGACTTCTAAGGTGATGTAAAATGTATTAATACCAAAACTGCATTTTTTAACTTGAAATGGAATTTGGCGGAAACACCTTTTGGATGAACTCTAGGAAGCGTCTCGAATAAAACGTAGGATCCACAGCAGAGATAGACAGGGAATCAAACTGAAGAGATTTGTATGCATGTTCTATCTTCTTACTCGTGTTGTACTCTTGCAGTATATCGATTATGCCTAGATAAAGAACAACATCGTATACTTCGTGAAATGTTTGTTTCTCCTCCTCTTTCCCTGGAATCTGCTCTGCTCTTGCAGGCATGTTCACTCCAAGTTGGATTTGAAGCCTACTATGGAAGTTTCAAATAAAAAGAGGTTAGCTCCAGGTTACAGCAATGAAATTATAATAACTTCTTTTAAGCACAATCAAATAATTTCCCTCTAATTTAATATTAGGCAACTCGTTAAATATATTTGGTTTGATAGGTAGATATAAACAATTTTAGAAACTTATATTTTAGAAACTTATATGTTCTATTATGTATTTGGGAACAAACATGTGATTGCTTACACATTCAGTTGGCTAATTACTAGATATAAACAATTCATTATGCATTTGACTTGTTCATAGAAAGTAACGAACAATTGCAAAGGGGAGAGTCAATAGCACCAATTGCAAAGGGAAGAGTCAATAGCCTTTTGATCGAACCTTTATAGCAATACAACCAGGAGTAGACTTTAAGTATGGATGTTGTACCTTGCTGTACCAGGAAGAAGGAGATCCACTTCCTCATCACCAACAGATGATGCTCTCAATCGGCTACCTCTAATGTGAGGACCCACAACAACACTATTATCATCTGTTCCACGGGGGACCAAGACAAGTCCTTGCGGGTAGTTATCATCTTCTATGGTATCTGCCAGTAAAACATCAACAAGATCGCAAAATCAGAATACATTACAAAATTGTAAAAAGGGGAGACTGGTAGGGTCACATCAGATTACTGCCTAGACCAAATCTAACATGTTCCATGCATAAGATGCGCCATGTATTTGGTTTATTGCTGACCCATGCATATGAAACCTGATTATAAAAGAAAAAAAATTGAGCAAACACACCAAATGAGAAACACAATGTCAAGAGGAAATCACATTTTTGTGCTGCTTTCAAAAGTCATTTGAACCCCAACTGAATAGAAATATTAGTTTTGCATACAACAGAAAAGAAATATAATATTAATATCCAAAGTTTCTTCTTCATCATAATTATATCAGTACCAACCTTTTGGTGTACCAGAAATATGCTCTGTAAATTATTCTCACTTCTGATATCTACCTTTGCTTTGTATCTTTTTTCCTACCTCTATGTAAGCTTTTTCAACAACTAAAATGACACTTTGTCAAGATTAAGCAGGCAAATGTGACCCACTAACAGCACATCATAATTAAATAAGAAACCCACCGTCCTCTGCCAACACCTCCAATCCTTCAGCTCTTATGCTTCTACTGTAGGACATTAGCGATCGCAGGCGTTGGGGGGCTCGATAATGCACCCCCAGCAAAAGGCTGTAATCCATAATGTGTTGTGCTTCCAAAAATTTACTATCAATCTCAATCTGCCTGTATAAAGATACACATGAAAAAAGAAACCAAATGTGGCAGCATATCATGATAAGCCTACCAGAATGAGGATAAATTGACTGGAGCTTGAAATGCTAGACATGCAAGTTCTTGCAAATGGACTAGACACAATTTTGCTTTGGCAAAGAAAACGTATCACAACCATTTTCACATCACGTGTTAATAATAATGTTCTTATATACTGTTGATACACCTTGACTTTACAAGTTTAAGAGAGTCGGAACTCAGAAGGTCATTTTCAAAAATGAAGCAGAGAATCATTTTAAAAAATGAAGCAGAGAGTATCTTAATTCTTACAGAATAGAAAGTTAACCACTTTATTATAAGCTGTAACCCTAAAGAGAGTCAAATAGCAAGCATTCTTGAGAGAATTGGGTGTATGGTTTATGAGAAAACTAAACTCTGATATCAGATATATTATTGTGAAACTTTTGGATCATCTCTACCTGCAAGTGCAAGTTAATTGACTGAATAATGTAAATCTGGTGTTCTTTGCAAAATGAAACACTTGAATAGTTGCATGTAGTCATATTCACATATTTCTACATGTACTAAATATTTATTTATCTATTTAGTTATGTCACATACAAGTGAAGTGGAGAGCCGCAAAAGGTTATCTGATTGATAAATAAATGATACATGAACACAAAAAATAAGAATAATATAATAGATAAGAAGCATCACTTACTTTAATAAAGCTTCACGCCAAGAAGGTTCCAAATAGAAGGAGTAGTTCAGATCCAAATCCTTCAGTGTTGTGTTCTCATCAATTTCAATTTTGTCTGTAGATCGACCTAGCGATGAACCTTTCAAATCGAACCTTCTGTGGATCCTCAATTCTGTGCAGAACATATTTCCCATCACTACAAAACGAAACTGCAATGTAGGAAATAGTTCATAAGTTTTAGTCTTTGAGAGCAGGTATCAATAAACTAATTTCTAGAACACTAATTTATTGCAAAATTTAATCACATGGTGCAAACAAATTCACAACTGGTCACAATATTATCATTCATCTAAAAGGCTATCAACATAGATAAAATTTAAAGTTCACAATGATAATTACCTTTTGACCACTTGAGGGTTTGATCCTATGAAGACCAAAAAATTTTGTTACGAGTGTGTTTTCATATGACCTCACATGGTGGTGATAATCAGGAAGCATTTTCAGGAGCACCTGTCAAAATGAACTCTGGTGACTAGAACTTCATATCACAAAATAAAACATTTTGAAAAAGAAAAGCAATTAGTTGCCGAAACATGAGAAAGAAGAAGCTCAATCAATATTGGCCCAGTTTAGGTTTCTTTATAATAAAATAGTTTTTGAACCACATGACTTGAATGTGGTATTTTTTTTATAATTTATAGACATTTAATATCATAATAATTTATATATATTATTTTATTAATATATATAGAGAAAAAAAAATAACATAAAAGCATTTATATATTCTGATAATACTATAGATTTTTAGCCCATTAATAACAAATTATTAATATATATATATAAGGAAAAGCAAATTAAAAAAAAAAATATGCAATGAAATTATATTTGCCACTATTTTTTAAATTAAGCCAAAAGAAAAATATTAAAATTCAAAGATATATCTCGTAATATATTCTATAACATTATAAATTATTAGCCTATTGATATCAAATTATTAAAAAATATATATATTATTTGTCGAAATATGAGAAAGAAGAACAAAAGAATCAAAAAAGACTATTCAATATGCCAAAATGGACGATTCCCAACCCAGCTATCTACAAAAGCAAACAATTGCAAGAACCAAAATCACAAGAAAAATAAAAATTCGCTTTTCTATACAAAATAAAGCTGGAGCTTAACTTTTTCACAATGTAATTGCAAATGATTCACCATTTAACAAAGTTTAAAGAGGAAAAAAAAGAAGATTATCCTTTTACAGAAATCTTCCACTTTTCTTTTTGAGATTGTTCACTGCATCTATTTCCTTGTATCTTCCACTTTCTTCCCCTTTCTGAGATTTTCCACTATCAAAGTCTTGAAATTTCATGCATCTCCCAACTTGCCTCCAAATAAAAATCATGCCTACCTCCCTCCTAGGCCTCTTTAAGTTGTTCTCATAGTAAGACTACCTCCAAAATATTTTAGACCCCTTTATCTAAATATTATCCTCTTGTTTCTAGCCGCTGCAGTCTTTTTAACACACACACATATATATATATAGAGAGAGAGAGAGAGAGAGAAATAGAGAGAGGATCTCTATTTCCCACTTCCAATAATCAGAGCATTCCACTCAAATTGCACATCCCAATTCACCATTCTTGATGAATACTGCAAACAAGATCTCGCCATTTATCCATTCCAAGCAACAAGAAAAGCTAATGCAAAATGTTCTTTAGGTAGGAAGGTCAAGAATCACACAAGGAAAGAAATCCCATTCCTTTCTAATAAATTCCAAGCCCATTCCATAAGGTTTTGGCACCATCTTCACAGTCTATCTATTGTTTTTCATTCCAAAAGGGAGAATTACATCATGATTATAGATGCTAAAATAGTTGATTAAAAAAAAGGTTAAAATTTTCCATTCTGCCCTTTGGTCCACTATCAATTAATTCTACAGCCCTGCTAAATCCATTGCCTTGAAATTTGCAAACTGAAATGAAACAATTCGTTAGGCATATGATCTCTTCTTTACACACAATCTTGGATTTTATATCAATGGTTTCAACTTTTAATTGGAAGGAATTATATGCAGTCCTAGATCACCAGCTTTCCACCAGTCCGTAAATCCAGTTTCTCTTCTCACTTTTAGACTGAGGGGCAAACTTCAAATCAGGAGATGTATGACATACTTATCACACTCAAACAATACAACTGGTATTTGTGTTATATATACAACCAATACAGGGGTCCTAGGAAAGAGTTTTCATTTTTTTTTTTTGGTAAAAAGGCAATCTTGACAAAAATACACCCATGAATGATGTATTTTACAAGCCAATGTAAGGAATCCTTAAGAACGTTTTACTGACTCAAGCTTCAAAGACTCTTCTATAAGTTTCCCCACTCCAAAAGAGAGAAAAAAAAAAGGTAAAAGAAAGAAAAAGGTCTCCTTATTTGGCAGTTAGTATGCAGTTCAGATAACTCAACATTTGTAAAGAGATGGCAAACCTGCACTTCAGATTTCCGGAGTGTCTTAATCATGAAGCGATCATCTTGAGACAGGAAAAAAATGCTACCGCTTTTCCCAGGAGAGGAAAGTTCCCTAAGGGCATCATTTCCACAAATGGACATCATGTAGTCAGCAGCATCAATCTTGAACATCTCCCTCAAATTCCTAAATTAAGCATAAAGAAGAGCATATATGTCAACATGAAAAGAAAAGCCAAGTGCAAGAACCACAGATATATAGAATAAAATCTACATTTAAGTCAAGAATAAAGGACAGTTTTGCTATTTCTGTTGAAAGAAAGTAGAGAAAAATAAATTCACAAGTAGTACCCCCAAAAATGAAGCCTGTAAAGTGTACTAAATCAGTGATAATATACACTTTATGCGGTGCACAAGTATAGTATTGTATATCAAAATTTTACATTCTTGAAGAGGAAAAATTACTTAAAAAAAAAGTGAAAATTTAATCTCATAAAAAATTAAAGAAATGCTATCTTGCCAGCTCAATTTGAGCATGGGTGCTCCTCTATTTTCTAAGTTTGTCCATAAAAATGAGAGAGAAACTGCAGCTGCATGAATAAGATAAATTAGCTCGTTTTGACATATGCATATAGCTTGGTATTTCAAGTCTTGGAGGCAGCAAAATTGAGTTGAACTTACAAGAAGGCCAAGATAATGTATCAAACAAATCAAATTAGCTGCTTGGAAATTCTCAAAACCCTAATAAAATCAAGGCCAACAAACAAACCTGAACACCATTGGGCAGTAGTCTTTCCATTTAAAATCATCTGATTGATGTGGTGGTGTCAACTGTGATCCATCTTTTGGAAAATTCATCCAAAAGCTCGCTCTTGGACCAAAATCTGATGAGCGAACTTCTCGCCGCTGTACAGGTGTAATTTTTCCAACAGTATACCTGATAACATTGTAATGCATGTTCATCATTGGTGTTTACACAGAAAATATGATGTGAGTACATAAAGAATGCTGTTATGTACAGATTCCTGGTATTAGAACAACTGAACTGTCTGAAGTATTACTGCCAATGAATATCAAATAAGTAAAGTAGACAAGATATTTGCACAAAGTTTGCAAGCAGATGTGACGTACGAGGACTATCAGTCTATTAATTACTACACAGAAGGAGAATTCATAGAACTTGGATCCTTCAGCTAAAGTCATATGCTTTCTACAAACGCCAAATATAGGAAAAAGGACGAAAGTGCAGCCTTATCAGCAAAACCAACAATATACTTGTAGAACCAGAAATAACTGGAACGTAACATATATAATTGTGATTAGGTCTTGAAGAATTAGACTACTATGAATGAAGGCACATAATGCAGTTGAAAAATTGCCTGTACCTGATTCCAAGTTGCAAACTGAGCATCAAATCGTAACTCCTGTGCCCTTTAATGATCGTTTCACCAGGCCTCTTAACCTCCTTTGCAAGTTTCTTTGGCCAACGTTTGGTTCTTCTGGACAATGTTGCAAAATTATTATTTAATACAAGCTCATTAATTAGAACACCTTGCATATATTCACGTTCCAAGATTGGTGGTACATTTGTTTCAAACTCTTTCTCCGCACCTTCCAAGGCAGATTCAGATAAATCTAATGATGAATCATGTCCTATCACTTTTTCAATAGATACCTCAAGACTCCAGCGTCTTTCCAGGGAAACATTCTTATTACGAGACTGCTCCAAAGTTAATAAGTTTCCCTGGGATATTTTATCAGATGAAGAATGACGAGATCTCTGATCCCGACCAACCTTGGCATTTGCTATATCCACTGAAGATGCATGATGGATTTGCTTTCTCAAATCTGGCAGTAACCCTCTTTTTCGCAAAGCATTCAGGTATCGTTCTTGTACAGCAGGAAACCGGCTTCCTTTTGGATAAAATGATCCTTTTCCATCCTTCAAACCATGTGTCCAAGTTCCAACATAGCAACCGCCATCACTCCATGTATACACTCCAAATCCATGCATCATACCGCTTAACCAGCTTCCCTCATATGAGTCACCATTTATCCATGTAAGAGTCCCTTTTCCAGTCATCTTACCTCCTTTCATATTCCCAAGATAAACATTCCCGTTGGCCCAGGTATACTTGCCTGGTCCTTCTGCTGTCCCTTGAATCCAAGAGCCCTCAAAGATATCTCCATTAGAATAGACTTGATATCCTAATCCATGCTTGAGATTCAACCGCCATCTTCCCTTATAGGTCATATTATTAGAACCAATATAGGTCCCTGTCCCATGCATATAACCACCTGAAAATTCACCCTCATAAGCAGCTCCAGAAGGCCATTGAATTTTTCCACTTCCATGCCTCATCCCCCGTCTCCACTCTCCATCATAAATACAACCATCTGACCAAACATATTTCCCATTGCCTTCAGGTACATTGCCGAGCAATGACCCGCAATAATGTTCCCCATTGGGAAGAACGAGCTCCCAAGTTCTAAAGGAAGCAGCAGCCTCGGAAGAAGCATGAGCATCTTCACCATTGATTGATATAGACAAGTGGTCTCTATAAGAGATGGCATCAACAGATTTTGTTCTGTCTGCAGAAGTTAGAGTTCGTTCAACAACACTATCAGCAATGGCCTCAGGACCAGACATGCATAATGCCCAGAAGGTTACAATTTCTTGATTACAACTGAACTAAATTTTTCATAGGCTACAAAAAAAATCTTAGATGTTACAAGAAGACCTTACAATGAGACTTCTCCTCGTCTTTTGATCTACACAATGAAGACAACATAAAAACTTAGGATTCACGTCATCACAAATAATTCCAATACCATTTAGAATTTTATTATATTTCCGAACAGCACAAGCGAAAAAAACCATAAAGCCTTAAGAAACAGATCAGGAATCCAACTTTGTCATAGTTCAGACTTCAGAAAAGGATACAAACGCATACTGACGCCAGAAAATTAGACTCCAACATCCAAAATTAAATAACAATTACATAAATCAATAAGTAAAATCAAGATCAATGAACAAGAAGAAATCAACTTACAATTACCAAAAAAAGAAAAAAGAGACACGAGTCACAGAGAGAGAGTCCTTACAATAAGATTGTGTCTTGAAATTCCATTAACATTTAAACAAAGAACAAAAAAAGAAGATTTTTCTAATTACAAAAATTATCCTTTTCCAGTCATTTCAATCTCCTGTTTTTCCAGGAAAAAGAAAAACAAAATTCCAATTAAATAGATCCATTCCAAACATGTACTTAATTTTGAGAGGAAAATCAAAGCTACTGGTCCCAACAACCAACTATTTTCAACTTTTTGCAAAATTTTCTTTGCAGTAACTACTTATTACTAAACTCGAAGCTTTTATTCAAAAAATCCAGTCAAACTCTACCGCTCTAAAACACCATAACCCACAAAATCTTCTCAGCTACAAAACACATTAGAAATCAAACCAACACGTACATATACGTATGTATATATGTATATATATACAATTTGCAATACAAATAGAAAGAGAGAGAGTACCTTCAAAGGAGAGGATCAAAGAACTTTTGTTAGGCGTTGAAATTCTAAACTTTATGGAAAAGTTTAATTAAGCTTTTTTTTGAAAATCAATCTTTTGGATGTTGACGAATATGTATCGAAATCCAAAAGCTAAAGAAGAACCAGATAGCTTTAGCCACTCGTCTCTTTCACACTTCTCACCCGAAATGTATCTAAAATATTACTCATTTTCACCTACATTTATATATGAATTTTTCTGAAATTACGAACATACCCCAAGTGTGGTCTATTTTTACTGTTTCTTTTTTAATTACTTTGGCAGTTATTAATGGTAATAATTAGGAGATCGTCTTTAATCTTAATTAATTCATTCATTAATTAAGACGTCGCTTATTAATCCTCTGTTCCATGAATACGACGTGCCGTTTTTTTAATATCTGCGCGGTTTGGTTTGACCTGGATTTGTTGTGCTAGATTGTGATCTTGGCCCCACTATGCCTAAAATATTATAAATAATGAATTGTTAATAACAAAGAAAATCGCAAAGGGAGATAATCTTTTGGGTTGACGGAGGAAGGAGGGCGGATATTAACCTACTCTAGTACTATGATACACTTTTTAAAACTTTTTTTTAGTACTTGTTGTTGTGGGTCCAATTTCATTAAGCAAGAAAATTTTGATTTAGATTTAGTTAATCACACAACCATTTTTTTAATACATTTTGTGGGTCCATTTACTTAATCAAGAAATTAGATTTTAAATGTAAGTATTAATTATAAAAACCATTTTTTGAGAGCTTGTGGGTCCAATTTGTTAGGCAAGAAATTTCATGTAATGTATTTAATTAAATCATGCAACCTAATAATCCAAAAAGGAGGTTGTTAAAAAAGTAATAGTTTATAAAATTAATTTAGGGTATTTTTTAATTAGTTTATATTTAAAATTAAGTTTGGTGTCGACGAGTTTAAAAATGTATTCTCATTTAATTTATATATTTTAAAATATTAATTTTAAAAATTAAATCATAATCAATAAAGAACTAAATAATTTTTATATTTATTAAACTAATTTTTAGACTTTATTAAATATAATAATTTCACAAATACCATGTTTACATGTTTCATTTTTTTTTTTAAATATTAAGGAAGGAGATTTATTACTTAGAAATATGCATTTTACAGTTAAATTATTATTTCAGTATATTGTTTTACCTTTTATTTAAAAAAAATATATATTTGACTTTTCAATTATTATATATTACATTTTTTTTACTAAATATATAAGAGAATAAATGAATTAAAGAATTAAAGTTTGAAGTGGAATAGTGATTTAATGGATACTTTATTAATGGGTTAAAGTTATAATGGGATGATTAATTACTCTTTAGCATGTTCATGCTCATGTTTAATTAAGATTTGCTTGTCAATAGATAATTAAGTAGATAATGAGTCATATATATATATAAAAAAAACTTATGATCAATAAGTGTTTGTGCCATTATTTTAAGAAGAACCAATAATGAACCAAAGGTTGTGACACATATTCTATTCTATAATAATAATAATAATAAAATAATGTCTAATTTAGAAAATATAAAAAATTAATAAAAATATTTTTATTTATCAACATATTTCTTTTATTCATATATTTATATGTATATTATAAATAAATAGATTGATACGGATGAATATACACATAATATATTACATAATGTTAAAATTAAAATATTAATATGTGTATTTTGAATTGAATGATTTGAATTACTGTTAAAAACATCAATTAAATTCATTACAACAACCACTCTTCAAAATTATATAAATTATTAAATTAAAGCATACAACTAATGATCTTTAGATTTCATGTTGGCCAATTTAGTGGGTGTTAGGATTCCTTTTCCCATCTTATAAATAATACAAAAAAAAAGGGTGGTGTCTAAATCCAACCTCAAAATGTTCCATTAGATACTTTTAATTAATGTTAATAGTTATCTAATAGCAATTAGCCATTACAATTAGAAAATTTTATCTCAAAGCTCAAGTAATATATATAATCCATGCTTGCATGTTAGGTGAGCATATATCACGAACTCTAAAAGCTCTTTCTCCCTTAAATTTTAGCGAGTTTTTTATAAAAAAATTTTATGTAATAATTTTTTAGTTTTCAATAATTATATTAAATATGTTTAGTTAATAATAATTATTAATTGTTACGTAACTATTAAATAATTAAACAGTTGATATTTATAAAAATTTTAATTTGAAGTTTTTAAAGAAAATTAATATTTATTTAAATAAAAAATAAATTATCTTTTTAAAAATAATATTTAAATTAAAATAAAAATAAAAATATTTATCATTAATGGTCATTAAATATATTAACATCTAACAGTTAATAATAATTTTATTAAATACTTATAATAATCAGGTTTCAACTAACAGTTAAATAAAAAAGGATTTGCAACTTATTATATATAGGAACGAAGTTAAAAATATAATAAGTTAAAAATATAATTCATTAATATTAATATTGTTATATTGAAAATGTGAGGATCATTTATACTATTTTTCGTCGAGTCATTGTATGTGGACTTTATTCTTCATAATTTAACATAAATATTATATAAAATCTGAACATGAAATATACTATTTTCATTTATATATGAAGCACTCAATAATTTATAAAAATGAAGTATTCAATGTGATTCTTCAAATGCATTCATTAATTTTTTTTTTTAAATTCAAGATTTATTTTTTTTCTTATTATTATAAATTTTCATCATGCTTTTGTATTAAATTTTCTTTTTTTTTTCTTCAATTTATAATGATTAAGAGTGTTTTCAGTAATGGAGCCATGTATTAATTTATGTGGATCTGAATAATTTTGTAAAAAAAATTTATTAATTTATAGAAATTTTTTTATTTAATTTATACAATAATACTATTTACATTGAATTAATTTTTAGCCCACTTAAAACTATTTTTTTAACTATACTTTTTTAATTAATGAAATTATATTTCTTTCAGGAAAATTTTATAATAACACATTTCAAGCTCAACTCAGCTTAAACCAATTTTCTAGTTTTTTGTTTTACTTTTTTTGGGTATACTCTTTCATGATGTCCTAATAAAAAAAATATGTATATACAACTAGCTAGTCTGGTGTATATATCACATAATACTGTAGGTCAAAGCTAAATCCATCGAATGGTTGAAATTGAATTAAATTAAATTAAAATTAATAATTTTATAATTTATTTTATTTTAAAAAATAAAATAAGTTAAAAATTTGATTAAATTTATAATTTAAATATTTTTTTTTAATTTTAAATCGAATCATATTATCATTAGTATAATTAAATATATTTTATTTTATTTTATATACAACCATATATTTTTTAATTTAATATTAATTTAAAATTTAAAAAATATCATCTATGAAAATTAATTATAAATAAATAAAAAAAAATTTAATTCTTGAAAAAAAAATATAAGTTTTAGGTGTGTTAATTAATAGAATAGATAAATTTTAAATTGTACAATATTAAATTATTTTTTAAAATTTTTTTATTATTGATATTTTTTCGGTATTTTTTCTTAAATTTATAATAAAATAATCACAATTTATAATTTTTTTTATGTCTGAAACAGATAAATCGAATGTATTTAAACTGAATTAAAAATGATGGTTTGATTATAATAATAATTTGATTTAATTTAAAAAAATTTTAAATAAAAAATATTTATTTAATTTAATAATAATTATTTAAATCGATGAAATCAAATCGATAGTATGTATAATACATTGACATATTTGTATTTGTATCATTCTTTTTAACAAAGAATTTGTCTTTGAATTTGAATATATGTGGAGGGCAAACAGAATCTAGAGGTGTATTTTAAATGGTGGTGTTGCACATTTGAATCGTAATCATTTCATTTTTGGACTTGTATTCCAAACTCGTAAACAATAATGCAATTTATAATTAGATCAGCATTTTCTTTAAAAAAGATAGCATTAATGGAATAAAATAGTGATAGAAATGCAAAAATAAAAATTATTTTCATAAATAAAATATAATTTTATAAAATATATAGGATAAAATCATTAATTAATTTTATGTATTTTATAATATAAATTTTTATTTATAATAATTTTCTAATTCATGAGAAAAAGAAATTTAAATACTAAATAAAATAAATAATGTAATTTTTAAATTATAAAAACATTTTAAAATTTAACATTTATTATATTCACTTCATATTTTAAGTTAAAAATTTTGAGATATTATTTTAAATTATTTTTAATTTAATTGAATTTTTAATGTACATTACCATTTCATTAGATTAAAGATCATTTCAAATTTTATATAAATTTAAATTAATTATGGATTAGATTTAAGTGAATAAAATTGCGTTCAAATTTTAATTTTCCCACTACTAATATATAATTTATTGAAATTTATATAAAGTACATAAAATTCAAATTTATTAAGTGTTAAATTATCCAATCCATTAACCTGATTTTAATATAATATTGTTTAAATTTGACATATTTTATTTAAGTCTAACTCAATTTAAATTAATAAAAATATAACTTATTTTAAAAAATTTAATATCATAAAATATTTAAATTCATTCGAATTTAACCTCAAATCATTTTAAAAATAAATTTTATTATAAATCATTTGATTTGATTTAACTTTTATTATTGAACTACATATTATTCTATATTTGCATGTTTATTCAAATTTATGCAAATTTGAAATCACTTCTATAATAAAAGAAATGGTATGCTAAAATTAATTAATGTTTAATTAAAATATCAATATATGCTAATTTCAGACTTTTTTTTTTTTTGGTAAATATGATAATTCTTATTAGAATAATATTAAATAAGAAACTTGTAGAACTGATGTTTATTCCACTTCCTATCCATTTTAATTATTATTCCTTTTGATTATAATGCTTTATCCAATTTTAATTATTATCTGCTGAATGCACATGGGAAGATGGTAAAATTGGCAGTGATTTGGACAGCTGAGATGTGACTAAAAAGCCATTTGTATTTCCCCAACTTCTACTTTCATTATTTCTTTCATCATTTTTGTTGTTTTATGAATTATTATGCATTTCCAGAAGGACAAGATTTAACTCCACTAATGTGGAATAGCTTAATTTCTTCTTACCTACAATTATATATAAATTCCCTAAATAAAAATTATATATGAATAAATATCAAACCCTAAATTAATCTCTTTTACATAATAAATATTATCTGTAATTACAAGATTTGTTTTTTTTAAATGAAGATCTAAAATTAAGTTAATATGCAACTATATTTAAAATTTATCTAATATATTTAGATGCATATATTTATATTTAAAATTTAGATTTCAAATTTATTATTTGGATTTTGAAATTTTATATTTTAAATTAAAAAAATGAAAATAATAAATTTAAAATAACTAACTAAAAAAATATTTTTGATTTTTAAACAGTTAAATTTCACTAAATATTTGAATTAAAATCAAACTTACTAAATTTTTAAAAAATTTAACCTAAATTTAAAACTATGTTTGGTGCACTAATTATATAGTAGAAATGAAGAAAAATTTAAAAAAAATGAAAAGAAAAAAAAATTATAATTTTCTTTATATTGCTTAGATTTCTTATTTGCAGAATGAAATAAATGAAGAAAAATTTATCATTCTAACTTTATAAAAGTGAAGTAATGAGAATAAATAAATGAGTATTTTTATAATTTTTATTTTTTATATTTTTTAACTTTTAATTTCTCTTCATTTCTCTCTAAAATAAGAAAAAAAATTTTCTCCTAAAATTTAAATAGAAAATATAATTTATTTTTTTCTTTTCTCTTTCTTTTTAGCTAATCAAATAAAGAAAATAATATTTATTTATTTATTCTTTTTATTTCCATCAAAATAAATATAACCTAAATTCAGAATCCAAATCTTTATAATATTTATATTACTTAAAAAAATTATAATTTGAAATAAGTTAATTTTTTTACAAAATTATTTAATTTTTTTTAAAAATAAGAAATAATTTAAATACAAATTTGAAAGATAACTTCATAAATTCAATATCAAACATTTTAATCTAAATTTTGAATTCTAATGCCACAAGTGAAGAACGTATCAAAATCATATGACTAGTGCCCAAAAACTAAAGTTAATTTTCTTTTCATTATCCGAATCTTAGGCTTAGATCTTTCTCTTGATTGTTCTATATACAAGTACAAAACACTTTTATGGCATATATAATACAAGTTTTTTATTCTATTTGTTATGTCATCTAAAACCCTTTTCTATATGAATATCCCCACTTTCATTAAAATATGCAATCCAAACTTGAAAAATAAAAAAAAAAATACTTACAAACTTTCAAGATATTTTGATCTTTAATTTAGTGGGGCATTAGTAAAATATTGATCACGATGGTATTGTCCATCTATGCTTCATGCTCTTCCAAAGATTTATGATATGTATTAAAATTATCGAGAAAATTGATTTAATGAGTGATTTTATATAAACTTAATATTAAGCATGTTATAACATAACACATAATAATAAATTTTTTTAAGCATTCTTGAGTTGAATTTTTATTTTATATACATATATATATTCTTACTAAATTTACGTGGGACATTTTATATATGAATTAATTGTTGGGGTAGGAAGATATTCTCTTCTTCATTAATGCAGTGTCCTTATCAACGAATTATAAATTCTTATATATATAATACTATGGTCGGTAAAATATATATATATAACGTAAATATTGGCAAGGCAACTTGTCCCTTTCGAGTTCTTGATGCCGGCAACAGCCAAATTTCCACCGCCGATTACTATATTTTTATACTTTTTCTTTGGTTTTATTATATAATTTGTATACTATTTATAGTGGGTAATGATCTCACGCTAAAAAAAAAAATATATATGTCAAATATATTATTATTAACAGCCTTTCAATGAATAACATTAAGACCTAATGACAAGAAGTTTATATTTCTCAATATGAGTTTAAAATTTGAATTCTTTTTTATATAATTAACATGCGATTTATTAAAAATAAATATAATAATTTATAAAAAAAAATTTCTCTTTTTTAATAATAATAACTCAAAAAAAAAATTATCATAGGCCATGTACATAAATATCAATTTCATATATTTCTTTATGTCACTCGCTATTTAAATTTGATGCTTATTGTTAAATATCATTGTGATTTAGGCACATGTATAATGCAATCATTTGACCATAGTAGTTTTGTATACTATAAGTATGTATACATATTACATAGTTACCAAAGTAGAAAATAATAATATAAAAAAAAATCTTCTACTTTATGTTTCTATTGGCTATGAAGTAGTTTTAGTTTTGTCATTTGCGTACAATTATTATTACAAGTTAGTATTCCAATTGAGACTTAATTATTAAAAGATAATTAAATTTGTTGTTAATTAACACTCAAGAATTTGTGAGTCTTCGAACTGAGGAGGTTCATCATCAACCAAGAGAGTAGGAAGTTTGGAAGCCCCCGCCACCTGGTATTTTTAAGATTAATATTAATAACTGTTTAGTTTCCAGGTTGGGAACAGGTTTGGGGGTTGTAATTCGAGGGAGTGATGGCTAAGTAATGGCTTGTGCGGCAAAGCTCCTGAAACAGGTTAATGAGATTGAAGTTGCTGAAACTTTGGCTATCAAATGTGATTTAGAACTTGCTAATGAAATTGGCTTACCGGTTGTTATTATGGAATCAGATTTGCTCTCCTTAATTCATAAATTGCAGTCGCGTATAGAGCTTTTAACTAGTTTGGGTCAGTTATTGGATGATATTGGAGAACAGAGCTGTGTTTTCTCTGATTGTGTTTGGTCTCATGTTAGAAGAGAAGCTAACAGTGCAGCGCATTTTCTAGCGCATTAGCCAACTAGGCCCCTTCATCTTGTATCTTGGTTCCTTGAGTTTCCTCAGGACCTTCTTGTATACAGAAAGACTAGTCTTTTTTATTTCTTATCAATGATCTGAATTCATTGATAAGAAATGATATGAATTAATTGATAATTATTATTTTTTTCCAGTAAAATGACTCGATACATTAAGTTATTTGATCTTTCAAAAATATATTAATTTTTTTCTGATAAATATTCTGTCATATGAGTATCTCTTCCGTCTAATCTTATCGTTAATCAACCCAAAAATAATCAATAAGTACAATAAAAAGATAAAAATGCTTTTATCTTTTATTTTTAATTAATTATATTTTATTTTTAATTTAAAAAATATTTTTTAGTGTTAAAAAATTTATTTTTATATTTTTTGATAAATTTAAAAATAAAAATAAACAAAAATATTTTTTTAAAAATATTTTTTATTTTTTATTTTTATTTAAAAAAAAATAATTTAAGAAGAAATTAAATTAATTATTCTTAAATTTTTTAATATAAATAAAATATTTATTTTCATATTTTTGACAAATTTGAAAATAAAAAATAAAAATATTTTTTAAAATTTATTTTTTATTTTTATTTTCAAATTTTTATTATTAAAAAATAAAATAAAAAGATATTTTTATTTATTTTTATTATTTTTTAAATTTGTTAAAAATATGAAAATGTATTTTTTTAATCCTAAAAAATATTTTTTAAAGCAAAAATATAATATAATTAATTAAAAATAAAGGACGAGAGTATTTTTATCTTTTTAATACTCTTATTAAATATTTTAGAGTTAACTAACAGTAAAATTATACGAAAAAATCTAGTAATATATTATCACAATTCTCAAGAGAAAATTAATATATGTTTGAAAAGTTAAGGAGAATTTAATATATTATATTATTTTACAAGAGAGAAATAGTAATTAATTTTAAAAAAAATGATAATTAATTTTTAATGCAAATATCAATAATTAATTACGTAGTCAGTTAATTACTTTTATTAGTTTTTACGGATTCAAATAATCATTTTTTTTTCAATAAATTAAATATTAATTTGTAATTAAATTTCACTAATAAAATGTCTTCAAGAAAATATCTTATTTGACAATGGTTGAGAATTCCTAGTAAGAGGACTCTTGAGGTTCAAATATCTAATTAACTGAGTTTAAGATGCTAAAATTTGAATTTATCAAATATGATATAGACACTATATATATATATAAATGACCACCAAAATGTAAAAAATACACGATCTATGAGGTCATTTATGATATATTTACAAAAAATATAGCATAAAATTATAATTTATTTTTACTTAATGGATATATATATGTCAACCACCTTTAATGATCATAACTTGCCAACGAATAAAGATAAATTCTAGGACATATTCTAATATATAGTTTTTTATTTTTATTTTAAATTTATATGTACATATAATTAGTTGGCTTTTTAAAAAAAAAAAAATTGGTAGTTGGACCTCGCCTGCCCTGCATGCAAGTCCAACTTTAAATTATGTTAGGATTTTAATAATTAAAATATTATTAATAGTTTTAAATTATTAATATTAAAATATTATTATAAATATATCTATAAATAAAAAAATTATTTATATAGGTTTATTTCATTAGTACGTAGTTTATTATCTTTATTTATTTAGTGTCTACTCTCAAAATTAATTATCTAAACAAAATTTATAATACTAGATATAAAATAACAAATAAGATATGTATGTATAAAAAATACATTTATGGTGCATTATATACGAAAACAAAGTGATAATATTAGATTGAATCGTATTCGAATTAAAAATCATCAACTTTTCTTTACAAATTAATAAATTTAGACAGAAAATTAAAATTTAGTGTAGAAAAAAAAGAGAAAAACATAATTAACGAGTAAATGAGAGAAATAACAATTTACTTGATTATATAATGAAATTATCGACGGATAATCGATAGAAAGTATATTTTTTATCATTATTTAATGATCCTATTTATCATCGAATTACCGATAAAAATGATAATATTTATTAAGGGATTAGAGACGGATTATTTTTTTCGCCTCTAATCCTTTTCTAAAAGAAACACCACATTTTCCTTTCAAAACTTTATTAACTGATAACAGATAAATTAATTTACCGATGAAACTAATTTCATAAGTAATTTTTCGTCGCTAATTCATCGCTAATTCGAAGTTATTTATTGGACATTTTTCTTTCAAATTTCACTGATATTTCATCGAAAATTAAAGATGGTTATTAATTCGTCGGTAAATCGAGTTTTTTTAACACTGAAAGATAAAAATTTATTTTTTAATTATGAAAAGTAAAATTCATGAAAAATTATAAAAGTTATAATTACTAAAATATTATAGTATGGTGTAGCTAATTGTACATTCACTTATTTTTTTCATTATGATGTAAAATTTTGTAATAATTATCATTATAAATGAGATAATAGTTTCTATTATTTACATTCAACTAAGAAAAGATTAAGCATGTGATATTCTTATATATTTTTTACTAAATATATTACCATAAATTATAAATTATTATGAATTATAAGTCAATATTAATCAAGAAAAAGAATCTTAATTTTTTATATAAAAATTTATATATTTTAATTAATTTATCGTAAGCAATTTTAATATTAATATAAAATTAATTGTATGTGTAAAAAATTAAAATGGGTAATTTTAAAGCATGTTTGCACACTAAAAATATAGATAATTTTAATACTAAAATAATATTCATAATTATCAAAATAAAATAAAAATTTAACTTTTCCCAGAAAATAAAAAATTAATTTTAATTTTATTTTCAATATTAATCATGATAATAATATGATTATAGCTTATTATAAGTTATATAATATTTGTTATCTATATAATAATATATTTTATTTTGTACCTCTAATATTAATCAAAAAAAATTTAAACGGTATGTTGAATTATTTATGAAATCTTCAAAATAATATTTTTGAACTTATTAAAAAATATTTTATTAGAAAATTAGAATTATATTATAAGATTATTTATTGTAACCGCTTGTATATATATTACATAATTATGTATTTATAGTTAATGGTAAAACTATAATTAAGTATAGTTAGTGAGGATATTTTTGCCACATCAAATGTCACACTTGATATTTTTTTATAGACTATTATATGATAGAAAAATACCAATCACTTTCAACTTTCTTTATCCATTGTAAGTGGGGTTGTACTATTGCTTATTATTAGATATAATTTTTTTATTTTTTATTTTTATAATAAGATAAAATATATTTATATTTATATTATAATACGACAAACACTTAAGATAATGTTTAACAATATTTATTATATAAAATTAAATTTATAATATATCAAATATTATATATTAAAATATATTCTAATGATAAATTTAAAATCTATTCCTCACTCTTTGATATTAAAAAAAAACACCATTAATCATATACTCTAAAACTATAGAGAATCAAATGCATAACCAAATGGTCCCAGGACGTGGCCATTAACCATCATGCAGTGGCGAAGTCAAGTTTTACAATTAAGGGGAACAAATTATCAGTCTTATGCCGAAAATAAAAGAAAATAATGTCACATATATTAAAATAAATTAATTAAATACTCATTGTCATATTCTATATTGAATTTATATTGGGTAGATATTGAGTTATGGGAAGCCTATCCTGTCATATTCTATTGTCTCTATTATAGTCCTCCCTTTCCATTTTTTGCTTTGTGGGACAAATGTTGTGGGGGTTAAAGTTTGTATGGCCCATTGGCTCTTTGAGTGGAAGCGCTATCACAATCCAACTTGTAATATTATATCAATGTGTTGTAACTTCAACTAGCCAAGAACTTTAATCACTGGCCAAAACATTATAATTAAGAAAGGAAAAAACTAGGAAGAATGATATTTTTTTTATTTGATTAATTAAACACAGATAAAATATTTGAATTCATAAATTTTATAGTGCTGAGACTAAAAAATATTAATAAAATGATAAAGAACTTAAATATATGAATTTCCAGTAATTATTTATTATCCTAAGTTTACTTTATAATTCATATTAAAATTAAAGACTTTTAAAATAAAAACAATATGTTTCTTGCAACTTAATATTAGCTAGTTAGATTGCTTACTCCAATAAAAATAATGAATTGGAATTGAAGGAATTAATACTCCCTCTATTTTTTTTATCTGTCATTTTATAAATTTATCTATTTATATTTTTAATTATCGTTTTAAAATTTTAAAATAATATTTTTTTAATTTTTCCTACTTTATTTTTATAACATTTAATTATAATATAATAATTTAATTTAATATAAGGTTAAAAATATAAAATTAAATACGTTGTTTTAAATCTAATTAATAAATATCTTAATATGTGTGTAAAACATTAAATAATAAATAAAAAAATAAAAAGAGTAATAATTAACTCTATTAATAAAAAAATTATTAGTTTTTATTTGATAACGAAGAATAATTAAAGTAATTTGATGAGAGTGTAGGTTAACTTGAATTAAAATTTTTATGGAATTTGATATATCATTTCTAATTTTAGTACTTTTAAAAATCATAAAAGTTTGAATTAAATTATTATGATAAAAATTTATATTTGATTATATTTTAATATTTATTTTTGTAATCCATCAACGTGAAATTAGATATATCTTTTAAGACCCATTTATATATTAAATTCACATAATTCTATCTTTAATTAATGTGGAATTTGATATATCTCAACAGTATCAAACTAATAAACTAATTAATTAACGCTAATACTAATCAAATGTCTATAATTTTCCCCCAAATCATTCGTCATAAACTTTGTATATAAGTTACAAATGCAACAAGTCTGAATTGAACTTCGTAAATTCTTTCTAGAAGGACATGGTCAAGTGGAGAACCAAATTAAAATAAAATATTGTAAAATTAAAAATTAAAAAATGGCAGATTGAAGAAGAAAAAAATATGCAAATAAAAAAAAAAAAAAGACACGGTCAAGTGTCAACTCTTTTCAAAATCTATCATTGTTTTAGCTGATGTATTTTTTCCTTAAATTTTTTTTAACATTAATTTAATCAATAAAATTTAAATTTTAATATTTATTTATAATTAAATTAAGAGACTGTTTTATATTTTTATATAGTAATTTTTCACGTGACACATTTTGAAAATTTAAAAATTTTTTATAAAATTTTTTAAAAACTATAATTTGATAATATTTAATATAGTGAATTTAATAATATATTTTTCTATGATAAATAAAAATAAAATAAATAGTAAAATAATATATTATAATATTAACTATTAACATCATAATTTTTATAATAATAATTTAACAATAGAAAATCCTAAAAAAAAAATTCAAATTAGAATGACCTCCATTTTTTTTAAGATCTCTTTTTATGTTACGTGATGTCTAGTGAATCGAGTGATGTGACATCTGGGTTTGGGCTGTTCTAATGGTCTGGCTGTTACTGGGCCATATAACTTGGGTTTCAAGAAAATGATCTTTTTTTTTTTTTTCTTCTGTTTGGTTGCTGAGAAAATTGGTCTTTTTCTATAACCGGCACCTGTTTATTTCCACAAATTGTATAGATAAAAGAGTGAAGTTGCTTTTGAATTTGAATGCAGGTAGCTAGTGGATATGCTGATGGTAGAATACGAATTTGGGATAGTGACAAAGGAACATGTGAGACCACGCTGAATGGACACAAAGGGGCTGTCACTGTTCTAAACCTGGGGCTTTCCTTGCATTTGGAAGTAAAGATAGTGATATCATACTATGGGATGTGGTTGGAGAAACTGGCCTTTTTCGCCTACGTGGGCATCGTGATCAGGTCTGTTGTGGCAGGTTTTTGATGAAGTTAACAAATTTATGATTTTTACTTTGTACATTTTGTTATCTTTATTTCCTGTTTTGACAATTCCTATATTGCAGGTCACTGACCTTGTTTTCTTGTATCTGGTAAAAAACTTGTCAATTCCTCCAAAGACAAGTTTTTGAGAGTTTGGGATATTGAAACATAGCACTGTATGCAAATCATTAGTGGTCATCACAGTGAAATTTGGTCAATGGCTGTTGATCCAGAGGAAAGATATTTGAATTGTTAAATGCGCACATTAGCTAGGATTTACCTCTCTTCAATTTTTGAGAAGAACGTTCTGTTTTATAAACGTGATTTATACATAGACTGAAATAGCAGATAGTTGAAGTTATTTTTGTGTAAAATGTGGGTTATCTTTGTGAGGTGAAGCTAGCAGCTCTAGCAGTTTCTGTTTAGATTATCTAAATTAGATACTTTAGGGTTTTTCTCATCACCTCTATTTTATTTTATACCTACTGGTCAATTTTCATTTCAAGGAAATGTTAGGTATTATCAAATGTTTTTAGGTGACAAGGCCAAAAAGAGAAGTCTTAGGACTAGTGGCCCTGTGGTCGGTACTGTCCTATAGTGTAGGAAGTTATGGATTCAAGATCCGATCTTCTTGAATATTTCCAATGTCCCCAAAAAAATAGAAAAAAGGAGAAGAAAAGAAGAAACATCATGGAGAAGGCAATAGAAACAGTATTAGCTATACAAATGTTAGAGGCTATATTATTATAAACACCATTCTTATGGATACATATACATGGCAACTACACCCACTAAATTCTAATAGTAGAAATGACTTAGCATAAACATTATTTGATGGCCTCCAAACATATGACCAGCAATTGGGAGACAAGAATTAATGAGTGTATATATAGAAGCTGCCCAGTTTTCTTTGTGATACTCTTACTTGAAGTTTTTGCCCTCATAGGTCTTACCAAATTCCCAGTTCTTAGGGGCAACATGCCATGAAGTCGAGTATCTACCATCACTTGCTCTAACTCTGAAGGTAAGTGACTCTCCTTGCAGAATAGCACTGGTTTTCCAGGTGGAACCCCAATCACGTTCCATTTGGGTCCACTTGACCTTCTTATTACCCTTCACTTGAACACTGGTAACATCTCCAGCTCCACCAACATTGGACACTATAACCTGATAGAACCAAGGATTCCCCATTATTTTGAACCGGATTCCTCCTTTCTTCTGGCATGGAACTCTGCAGTCAAATACAAACCCTCTTAGAAACTCAGCTTGAATTTTTCATTGTCAATGATGGGTTTGTACTATGGTTTTTCTTTTTTTATTAGTTAGACTCTGATTAGGGTTAACAGGGGAAATCGTGACCCATGTGCAATATAACATGTAAACTTGTATATATATATATATATATATATATATATAGTTTTTGAGTGTTGCCTCACTCGTATTCACATAGAATCTGCTTCTCTACATATTCGAACAGTTCTTTAAATAAATGCGAGTTCAAAAAGCACTCTTTTCATATGCACCGAGTATATGTCTTTTATTTTATGTGAATGCGAGAGCAAGTTCTCATCCTGCTTAATATCTGTTAAATGGAAGACATGAACAGGGTTATATTATATGTTATATAATATTGTTGAAAGGCAATAAAATATTGTTTTAACCTGCGGTATTGGACGGGGATAACGCCAGCCGTGTACTCAGCAAGTTGGCTGAAGACAGGCTTGGCAATATCGAAATGGGCAAGTGGTGGATTACACCAGCCTCCATTATCACTTGGTAGAGATGGATTTGGTGGGCAACGATCTGTTGCTGTGACCATAAGAGAACCTGACTTGCACCACTGAGAATCTTCCACGCATTTAATTTCATAACACGCACCACAGGTTTGCCCATTTTTGAACAAAGCATCACTTAGAGCTGCTGTGTTCAAGCCATAACCTTGGCCTACAACATCTTTATAACTGCATGCTCCTCCTGCACAATGCAATTAGTCTTGAAGAATGAAAAGTAATATAGTTTTTTAGTTAATACTTAAAATTTTAAAGAGCTTAATTAATTAAAAAAAAAGGGCTCTTGAAACCCTGAAACACATTCTCATAATGCAAACCTTCTAAACTAGCTGCTTTTAAGTGTTTTCCGAGCAACAATAAGGTGGGCGGATGAGCTATGGTTGGGAAAAAAAATTATGACATTTCCAATTTGGTTATGTATATGTATTGAATTGGATGTTTTTTTTACATGATTTATTACACGCATTTTACTTAAGACTTTTATAAAAATAATTACATTATTATATTTATATCATATCATAAATGTATTTTATATCTGTATTTATATTTCACAATAAAAAATAATAAATAAAAAGAAATTATTTTCATTAATTAGATGTTGATTAGAGTTAAAATTATGAATTTATATCCTTTTATATCATACAATAAAAAATAAGATAGATACTTGATTATCAACAAATTAAATTAGTTGAAAGATTAGAAAAAGGGAATGAAAAGCTATAAATATATACCGAATGATCCCGAGCCACCTTCATAAAAGGTGGCACGACCTTTGGTCCATGGGGTAGGCTTGAACTTTGGTCTATGTCTTTTAGCAACTGGAGATAGAAGCTGACGTCCAATTGCATGGTGAACACTAGCATTACAATTATTAACTAGTGCAATACCTAATAGCAATAATATAGCTGAGAGGGCTGTCAAAGGCGATGCCATGCTGCTTTTGCATAAGAAACAACTTTTTTTTTTGGCACTGCCTTTGTTTAATTTTTCTTTTTTTCTTAAAAAAAAAAAAGAAAAATTATTGTCTCTGTTTTATTCTATTAAATCCTTGCAGAGGCTATGAATATTTATAGTAGTGAAAAAATTTGTTAAGTGCTTGTTATGGGTTTCTATTGTTATGGATCTCATGGAATTTTGCCCGTTAGAAGAGGCCAACCTTTCGCTCTTTGCCTTCCATTTAAGAAAGAAGCTTGACTACTCTTCCAATGCTATTATTTATGGGAATATAACACAATTATACTGTTTTTTGACTTTTTTTTTTAATTTTATGATTAATTTTTTTTATATATTTAATATATATTTGATATATATGTAGTATATTTTTGATATATATTTAGTATATATCGTATTTTTTAAAAAATATTTTTAGATATGTAATATTTAAAAAAAAAAATTTTAGATATATAATATTTTAAAAAAATATTTTTAAATATGGAATATTTTTAAATTTTTTTTTCTAACAGTAAAAATGAAATATTATTTATTTTTTTTGATATTTTTGAAAAAATCTCATTATTTATTTGTTTGTTTTTAATTAGTTTACATTCTTAAAACCCATTCTTGATGTATTTTTTTAGTGGTAATATTGACTTTATTCAAATTTAAGATATTTCGGTCTTTAAACACAATTTCAGTACTACTAAATTATAAATAAATGACAGAGCCAATCTTGAAAATGTGAAATTACTCTACTAATTAAACAATTTATTGACCAATTTTGATTATCAAGATGCTCTCATATCATGTGATATAATTAAAATACCTTATAAATGGGCTACTTATACATTTTCATTGAAAGAGTACTTGAAAGTTGAAATGAATCAAAGCTAATGAACGAGCAAGAGAATTTATCAAGAAGAGTCAATTTACAAAAATTTTAAAAGAATTTAATTTAAAAAATAAAATTGAATTGACTTCTTATGTAAAAATTATTTCAAATATTATCTACATTAATAATTAATTTTTAATTAATTTTATTTTTTAATTACTTATATTATTTAATAATAATTATTAATATTTGAAATTTTAAGAGATTATGATATATATTTATACAATTTGATAATAAATCACATCTCAATTAAATTAAATTTTTATGAAATGTTATAATTTTATTAAGTTTGAAATTATTTTTTTTATATTAAAAGAAATGAATCCTATAAACTACCTCTTTCTAAATATAAAAATTGAGAAAATTGAAAATTATGAAAATTAATAAATTGAAATCATTTTTATGAATTCTTGTAAAATCTAGCGGTACATTTGGTAGGCGTAATGGAATAAATACATTTCTAATATAATGTTTACACTAAAAATGTATTTGATTATATTCATTACAGTCTACCAAATATAAGCTAAATTTCCAAAAGGGAGAGAGAGTTTTGAACTCGGTTGAAATTCCAATTTGCAATAAGACTACAAAATCATGATAATGAATTGGCGAGACAGCACTACATGAATATCACAGATACAATCAACTCTCAACTATTATTTCCTTTATTCTTCATTTCTGTCCATGATAAGCTTTGCATGAGTTGAACAAGATTTAGAATTGTATTTTCTATAAGGGAAGAGGGTTAAAACCATTAGTAGTAGTAGTCAATCTCCCCCTCGTAGATACAAGCAATTAAAACCACCAATAAGTAGTAGTATATATTGCCCATAATCAGAGCAATTAATACTTAATAACGGTGTATCAATTGCCTGTATGCGTCCTTGTTTTTCGAGTAGTAATCAATCTCCGCCTGCAATCAATAAATCATGCTCATAATCATTATTTGCATTGAAAAGGCCAAAAAAATAAACAACTGAATTTAGGCAAATGCCATAGGTTGCTATTCTTTTAATAGACTCTGTAATATGGTGGGCTCAAAGCATTGCCATTACCATGAAATGCCAATATGCATGTATTAATTAAAATACTAAACGCATATTGAAACAGTAGAAATTGCTTTTCAATATCTGAATGTTCTTCAGAACCATAGAACTTTTATAAGAATACAGAAGTTCGAAATCATCATTTAGAAAGCATATCTTAACATACCTTGCGAACTCCTTTTATAGCAACCAAAAGCTTTTCCCCAATTAGATCCTCCAAGACATTGTCTTTCTTGAGAGCTTCTAAAGACTCGGAAAGTGATTTAGGCAATCTTTGTAGTTTTGCATCTAAGATAGAAGGATTTGTTTCTGTTTAAAATTAAAAAATGATTACATATCAAGCAGAAAAGGAAAAGTGGAAACGCATAATTTTGCAACATTAACTATCAAAAGAGCATAGAAGTTGAGTTGCAAAATAGGTTATAGGAAAGAGAGAATATCGTATTCAAAATCAATGAATTTCATATGCTGAAAGAAACATGTTAAAGAACAGTGTTCATGCTTAGAATGAAGCCTAACACGATGGTGTCATCCAATAATTGCATTTTGGGTCTACAAATTCTAAGTTTAAATAAAAGACTCAAATGATGTACAAAAAAAAAAAATTTGAAAGTAAATTTCCAACGCATTTGAATTATCAATGATGTAATCTTACCAACAGGTTCAGGAAGAGAAAGGTGTCTTCGAAAGCCATCAATGCCAGCAGCAAGTATAGCAGCCAAACCCAAGTATGGATTTGCACAACCATCAAAAGATTTAATTTCAAAGTTGCTAACCAGACCGTCTAAGATCCCTGGTGGGCAAGCAGTTCGTAATGGAGCTTCCCTGTTTTCTTTTCCCCAGCATTGGTATGCTCCACTCCATGTGTTGGGCTGTATTCGATCATAACTATGGAAAACAGCAATTGGAGGTGGACATTAATAGGGATAGTAAGCAAAAGATAATTTACACTAAGCAGGCAGACAATATTACAAAGGGCATATCTTATGTAATTTCCAATATGCAAGTGTTTCTACATTGTTTTTATACAAGATGAAAGTTCAGAAATACAATCATGTGCAAGCATTTTTTTCAGCAATAGTTCTGTTGAATCCTATTCTAGTAGAACCTTATATGGGAAAATATTTATGCAAGGCACGAGTTACACAAAAATCTATTATCCTTATGAGAACAATGGAAACTAGCAAGAAATGCAAAAAAATTAGAACTATCATCAGAATGAAAGGAAAACCTATTTGGAACTGGTGCTGTGAAGGCCAAAATTGAAGGAAGATGATGTAGAACCCCAGCCATAAACTCCTCCCCAATAGTTGAAATTCCATGCCTAGAGGAACCATCAGATGCCATAAAAACATTTTCTCCATTCTGCCACAAGCTGACATGAACGTGGGATCCAGAACCAATGTCATCCAGTGCATACCTAGGCAAGAAGCAGAGATCAGTATCATGTAGAAAAATTCTTACCTTGTGTACGGGAGGAAAATCCCCTCTAGAAACTTTCTTCATTAGCATGTTTCTATATTTCATAATTAAAGGGCAAAAATTTTGAATGGCTAAACAGTAGGTACAGTAACATTCAGAACTATGAGTTAAGAAATGTTTAACAATATAAGATAGCTAAATTATTAGCATTATTTACAATGTCAATTATCTATGCACATTCACCAAGTAGATTTTATTAAATCATAAAACATAGTTATGCACAAAATTTGATGTAGCCTGAGAAACTAATTGAACAGATAGAAACAAATTCAATCTCAGCAATGATAACGAATCTTATGCAACAAAACATGCATTAGAATAAAATAATAAGCAAAGTGGACCCTTTGATTAAGATGGAATTAACATTTTTAAATCGAAAATCATCTTGCTATGAGCATCTTCTCATCCCCTGACATTCCAACAACTCAATGTATATTTTTCCCATTTTATTTTTACAACATTATGATAAAGAAAACATGTAACTATTAAAGTTAAGAAAAAAATCATCAACTTACTTTGGTATAAAAGTTGCCAATAGTCCATGTTTCCTTGCAGTAGCCCTAATAACCTCACGAGCAAAAATCAGGTTGTCAGCAGAATATGTACAATCTGTGTGCCCCAAGGCTATTTCAAACTGGCCTTTCCCAGCTTCTGCGTGCAGCTGCAGCAGTTTTGAAAGCCAAGGAATCAACAAAAGCATGAAATATTCAAATTATGTTGCAATACGTGTACACATGAGAGAGATATATATATTAAAAACAAATAATTCAACGAGAGAATCCTTTTTGTTTCTTGGATCTATAACATGAAAACATATTAAGATTTTCAGTTCTAATAATCTTTTTGTACTCAGAATAAAGAGGTACATTGTTGATAGTTGCCAAAATAATTAAATCATGAAAAAGTGACTTATTATTTTTCTTGGTTTAACAGGATACATAATTGAGAAAACTCTCATATAAAACATGAATAAAAACAAAAATCTGCAAGTCATGAGCCAAAAGCAGACACCATTAATAGAGTTATAGTGTTGATGACACTGAATTTGAACAAGAATTCTACCTTGCTATTTACACATCTGATAAAATGTTGAGCTACATGAAAAATGAGTACATCATAGTTTCCACTAATCTCCACTAAAAACTTTCTTTGTTTCAAAAGTGTGCATATCAAAAGCCACCTAAGATAACAGAATGATGCATACTAACACTTCTATCTTCGTAAATCAAAATACATTAAATAATGTAAATCATTTTTCTCATTCTTCCTTTTTTTGTGGTTGAGAGTCTAAGACAAGTCGAGACATCATTTTCTCTTTCTTCCTTTTTTGGTTTTTCAATTCTTCTCTTTTATATTTTATCATTTGGTCAAACACATCAGAATTATCCTAAACATATTTCAAGATAGGTTGTAGTAAAAAGAAGCAATATAAAGTTCTGAAAATTTGAATAATGTAAATGCACTCTCTATATTATTGTGTTAATTCAATGTAACATCACCAATGCAAATAACCCTTCAATTGTACGTGCAGAAAGATATCACCATATGTTTTATTGGATATCAAATGGTATCAACATGAAAGAACAGTATTGCCAAACTAAGATATTCACATTTTAAAGTGAGATTTGAGTTCATCTGGTGGACCATTACCTTTTCATTCTATTGACAACAATTTTCTTGACAGAAAGGTTATTTATTTCAAATTTTCTCTGAGTCCTTTATAAATAGAAAAGTTGCAGACAAAATCTGTCATAAGTCAACAGTACTGGCAGATATAGATCGCATTGATGTTTAACAGTACTGGCAGTTATTGATTGCATTGATGAAGTCAGCACAATTCTAATTTATCAGGAAATGCTTCCAAATTTGAATGTAAATGTCACAGCATTGTCACTTTTCTACTGCACCTGTTCCACAGTAATATTTAAGGAGCGCAGTGCAGCAACAACTTCATGAAATATAGGGGCAGCAGCATCATATCCTGATGCAGAGCAGTAAGGTGCTGAGTCAATTGGAACCCATTCTTCTTTCCCTTCCCTGCAAGCATGGATGGGTTAAGTTTAATAATGATTTTTACAGCCCAATTCACTGCTTGAAGGACATAAGGTTGCATACTTTGACATGCACTTCAACAGCAAAAACTCATTTTCAAATCCTGCATTCATTACCTGAGAATGTTGTGTCAGAAATTTCAGATAGTAGAACATAAATTTACCTATTTTCAACTGCAAGTATGTTGAGAGGCAAAATATACATCTTACCAAGTTAAATTCATCTTTCAAAACTTTAGAAATCCTTCGTAAGGCCTCTCTTGGGCAATATTCCCATGCTTCACCAGGTCTAAGATGCATGTCAGCCAAAACCATTTCCTCTTGGCGCATCCTATAGTAAAATATATAGTATCAATTAATTAGGCGCACTAACAAACATATAGAGATACACAAGAGAACACAAATTGAACATTCAGATGTTCAGTGAACCAGTAATAAAGGAGCAAAGGGAGTGTAGTAAGCTTTCTGGAAGGCTTCAATCAAAGCTATCATTGGATCTTTGTTCAGGTTTTTGAGCACAGCTGTATGTATGCAATATTTTTTAGTTTCCATACAGCTTCTTCATAAGACAGTGGAATGTAGAATGTCAGCAAGTTATGCAGTCACAAGTAACAATTAAAAGTCGTGAACTACAGATAGAAATGACTAATATGTAAAAGAATCAGTGAAATTTCTTGACGTAGAAATAGTACCATGGGATTCTCCTTTTAGTTGATAAATCAGGCATCAACCTGATCTCACCCACTCCAGTCAGATTAGTCTCATCTGCTGGAGCATCGACCGCTGAAGTCATTCCCATACTTGCATGAGTCAAACCAATACCATTCTTCTTCACAACATCATTAAATCGCTTTACAGGAACAACCTGAAAAGATATATCACATGAAAAAATAAATAAATACAGCAACGTAGGGATCACAAGCTAATTACATGAGCCTAGAATGATCTTAAATTTTCACATATATCAGACACCAAAGGAGTCCTCAGTGATTTTTTATTATGAAGTACTTCTCCAATAGGGTTGCACAATTGAAGAACCAAGCTAAGGAAACAAATCAACAATAAAAAAATAGTTCAAAGGAAAAAAACACTTACACGGCATCTGTGTTGTCCAGATGCATCAACCCAGATGATACGAACAAGTGAAACACCATTGTCTGAAGTACTATTCTCAATGTTCACAGAATTCGCAGATACACTATTCTTTGAATTAAATGTTCTCACACCTATATCAATCTTGTATAAATTAATTGCGTTTTGTGCCAGGATTCCTCTAGCCGCTTCAATAGCTTCAGCAATCGTGAGGTCACCATCACAACATGCATCACGTAGCACAGAAAAAATGATTTCACGTGATTTCTTTGCACCTGTAAAAACAAGAAAGAACAGTTTCAAACAATCATCTTTATAGCTAATGTGCTTCTAGGAAATATGAAGATAAATAATAAATCGATAAAGGTGATGTCTGTGTGTCCATTAACTTCAGAACTTCATTGAACCAATATTAAAAACGGTTCTCTGATGTGTCCATTAGCTTATTTTTCTAGCAATTACTATAATAGTAGCAATAAGGAATGATAAAAGATAAGCTAATTTGTTTTAGTTGTGTGAATCAAGGACCAATCACTAATCCAGCAAGGGAGTGTGTCAGAATGTAGAAAAAACAGAAGTTGAACAGACACCCTGCTCCTCAAAAGTGTTTTCTCACTTTTTAGTGGTGAGGAATAAAAGGCATGTGCATAGCACCCAGAAAATCAAATACAAAAAGAAGACTTAGAAAATCAAATGCAGAGTATGAGAGCCACAAAAGCATCATCATCAAGATTGAATATCGTATCAAAACCAGTTAATAATAACTTGAACAAACCTAAGTAGTGTGTTTCAGGAAATGCATAGCCATCAGTGCTGAACATAACCTGCAAGTTTGATTATCTTTAATATCAATATCACTAGTGTAAACTAACAAAAATGTCAGCACTAAAAACACATATAGAACTGTATATTACAGTTGCTTGCAGTTTGGTTCCACAAACTCACACACAATCTCTAATTCCATAAGATACATGAGCACAAGAAAAAATAACAATGGTGTTGTATTATCATAGAAAGTTTAGCTAAGCGTGGTTTCTTTAGAAGACAATTTAGTGAGAATTTCCATAAAACTAATTGACATGAAAATTTATCATAATTATACTATGTAGAAAATCTTCTTGCTCATATCTCTTGACTGGGACAGTTACCACCTTATTTATTGGAGCCAACTCCAAAAGTTCTTTGAGTGAAGATATCATCCCATGAACACTAAGTTTAGGTACTGCTAAGCCAAAGTCAAGGTACACCTGAAAGTGCAAACATTGCATCATTTACAAGAGAACTTGCAGCGTGAACATCATAATTACATGCATGGAGAGTAAAGTGATTCACTAGAAACTAATGGTTTCACCTGAGGATAAACAGATGCTAGATATGATGCTTCCTTTGAAAATGGATATGCTGCATGTAAAAGAACAATGCGACACCTAGAAAATCTCTCATCCTCAAGAAGTATTCGGAGATGAAGGGGATTGGATAACAGTAGATCCAAATCTCTGTCTCCAAAGCTAAAAAGTGGGAGGAAAAAGTAAAGCAATATATAAATTTTGAGAACAAAGAAAAATCATAACAGATAAATAAATGATCTCCATGGTAGCTAAATGTAGGATAAGGAGAAGTAATTTGAATCTTTAGGACTTGTCAGGGAATTCCCAATGTGGACCAAGTTAAGGCTGGTCCATGTCCATGCACCTGACATGGAAAGCAATTATTCATATTTTTTATTTCAACTTCAAACAATTTAACCATAGTTTCAGCACACTTGAAAAGTTAAAACCAATTAACTCCAATACAGAAGACAGCATTCCAGATTTTTAATCAGGTGCACAGACACCTCTTAAGTCCAAGTTTCCGGTTCCTTCACCAAAATTCTGAACCATCAATCGTATCATAAATTGAACTACAACAATTTCAAAATTTTATTTACCCTGTGTGTATCTGCATTGGCAAGTCAAACTGTAGAGCAACCTCCAAACCACGTGTGAAAATATAGTCAATAAAGCTTTTATTTGTGATGCGAACAGGCTTGCCAGCTGGAAAGAAGAATCGATTAACATATCATATGATTAAAACAGAAAAATCACCAATCCATGTGCTTTCCTCACCATGTAAAACTTCAGCAAGAGCTTCCTCAGCAACTCTTCTAGTGACATTTGTATTGATTTCTAGGCCACTGCGGTATGCAGCTATGCTTTTCAAGCCAACTATTTTACCAACAACTGTAATATATTGTAAGGACTTAACTATAACAAGGAAGCACTTCTCATTAAAAACAGAATAAGAGTAGCAGAAAATGACCACAGCTAATTGAAAGGATATGACTTCAAGTTTCCCACAAAAGTTTCAGTGAACTTATCCAATGTCCAAGTTGATCCATCTAATGTTTCCTACAAAATACAAACAAGACAGAAAATCCTTGTGAAAATCTGCATTGAAAGTACCATAGAGATGTGGATGACTGCAATGAGAGATGCTGACTTGCAAATAAAGAAACATTATATGCTAAACTTTAAGGAAAAAAATTGAGTATTTCAAAAATTAGAAATAATAGAAAAGTTTCGAATGCTGTGAAAAATATCAAAATTCATTCAGAAGGGGAAAAGAAGCCACTGCGACCCATTATTAATTTCTAACCTTAGGACTTACACATTAAGTTTTATAAAACCAGGTCCCAGCAGCTGGTTCAATACCATTATCCCAATAGGCAATAACTTTCAATGAAATTCCAGTTACTCAAATTACAAGAGAATTAAATAAGGAAAACTCAAATAAAACTGTGACCTTGTCTCTTCCTTTTGCAACATCAATGTAAAATCTAGACTAGAAAATTTCAACCAGCTGAACAATGGGACAAAATCCAGTCATAAATTCCATTAAAGTTGATGAGCATTAGGTTTTATCACTTCTATGAAAGGAAACATGATAATAAACAAAATGTGAAATAAAACACATTTTGCAACAATATACCAGGTAAATTATCACAAGTGAAAAGCAAAAAGAAATAAGAAAAACATCTCACTTGATCAAGAATTTCTTCAGCCAAGCTTTCAATTCTCAGTATTCGACCAACAAAAGGAGTGAAACTCTTATGCCACTCCAGATTATGCTTCTTGTCCAACTTCAATCCATCATCAATAAGAATTGCAGAGATTCTAGCAGCTTTAAAGCATTTCAAGCTAATGGATTCCAACCCTGAGGATCTACGATGCTCTTCAACAGCTTTAAAGGAATTCTCACACCCATATAATGTAGCAAGTTCCCTCAAATTCCTCTTCCATAAACAAGACATTTAAAAGTCAGAATAAACAAAATAGAGCCAAATTTCCAAAATAACAACACACGTTGACATATTTTTTCAAAACATCATACAAGAACTGCACATCAAGAACTTTATTAACAAACAAAAAAATATAATTTTTCCTATTTTTATTTGCATTATCAAATGCTAATATAACGTCTAAAAAAAAAATCATCTCAGCAGGGAAAAAAAAATTTGAATATCCCACCTTCCAAAAAGAAGAAAAACTCAAAAACAAAATCACAATAAAGTCGTAATCATTACAAAATTAAAGCAATTTCAATACAAATCAAACATTAATTACATTCAACAACAACAACCACTAGCAGAAACTAATAGCCAATCATATCTTCAATTAAAACCAAAATTAACACATGGAAGAAGCAAACAGAGTAACAATATACATACGAGTCCATTTATATACAAATATAAGCAAGTAGCTACCTTGAAAGAGAGAGAGTGAGGAGCAAAGGACAGAGCTTCGCCGGCCGCTTCAGAGAAGCCATTGATGAAAGGAAAAGAGGAATCGAGAGCAACAATGTTGTGAGCATGACCATCGACTAACTCTACCTTCTCTATCGCCTCTCTTAGCTCTTCAAACTCCATTTTTTTTTTACTGTTAAGCTTTGTACAACCACGCACTGAGAAAAGCAGAGGTTATTCTGTCTTGACTATGTATTACTCTGTTCTGTTCATTATCGACCATGTTTTCTATAAAAGCAGAGCTTGACTGTATAAGGTAAGCAGAAGAAGATTTAATGATGAAATTTATAATTGGTATGGATTCTGAAAATTGATAAAGAAAAAAAAAAAGAAAATTTTGGTAAATTTAAGAAAATATAGGATAAAATTAATATTAAAATTTTAATTAAATTTATTTTATATATTTTCTGCAAAAAGAAATAGTTTTATCATACAACAAATTACTTCCTTCATTTTTTATTTATTTATCATTTTATAAATTTATTAAAAAATTTATTAATTAAATTCAAAATAACTTATTTAAATTTATAACATTAATTTTATTTTAAATTAAAGTAAATAACTATAATTTTAAAAATTTAAAATTATAATTAAAAATAAAAATAAATAAATTTTTAAAATGATAAATAAAAAAAACAAAAAAAATGTGTAATATGTCAAAATCAATAACAATATTAAAAGTCAAAAAATATTTATTTATACATTATTCACTTTAAAATTAAATTTTAACCTACTATAAATAAATTAAAATTTATAAAAATATATAATAAATTATTAAGTGCACCGGTTACAATATATATAAAAAAAAGAATATTTGAATATAAATTGATAATTAGTTGAATTTTAACTCATATAATGGGAAAAGAAATTCTAATTTAATTTTGATTTATAAGAATTAATTCATTAAAACAAATTTTAATTTTCAAAAATTAATAGAACTAGTAGTTGTATTTTTTTATTTTACTAAAATATTTCTTCAAATATTTTAACATATATAAACAAATATTTTTATTAAATTTAAATGGTAGTTTTTTTATCATATTCATATATATATATGGTGACGTTGGTATCCAAGGAGAACTAAGCTGGATCCGGTTTAGATGGAATTAGAATTTATGGGACGTGGAAGATTGTTGTGTATTATATGTTAGTTTTTTATGTGTTTAATTTTAGGTATTTAAAATTTTTTATAAAAATTATAATTTGATAGTATTTCATATAATGAATTCAATGATGTATTTTTTATACTAAATAAAAATTAAATGAATAGAAAAAAATTATAAATTTTATATATTATATTTAACGATTTAGATTTAATATATTTATAATATATTTTTAGTTGTTCATTTGATTTTTATTTAGTATAAAAAATATATTATTTGATTCATTATATAAAATACTATTAAATTATAATTTTTATAAAAAATTTTAAATATCTAAAATTAGATAAATAAAAATTTATACTGAACAGCTTCCTCAATCCGAAATTTATTAATAGTTTCTCTTTATTATAATGTGGTGATGTGTTTGATGACTAAGCTGGATCCGGTTTAGATGGAATTGGAATTTATGGATTCAGCGAGGTTATTGTGTATTTTTACACAGTAATTTTTTATGTGTCTAATTTTAGATATTTAAAATTTTTTATAAAAATTATAATTTAATAGTATTTCATATAATGAATCCAATTATATATTTTGTATACTAAAAAAAAAATTAAATGAATAGAAAAAAAAAATTATAAATTTTGTGTATTATATTTAACGGTTTAGATTTAATATATTTATAATATATTTTTAGCTATCCATTTGATTTTTGTTTAGTATAAAAAATATATTATTGTATTCATTATATGAAACACTATCAAATTATAATTTTTATAAAAATTTTTAAATACCTAAAATTAGACACATAAAAAATTATTATGTAAAAAAATACAACAATCCTTCAATCCGAAATTTATTAATAGTTTCTCTCTATTATAATGTGGTGATGTGTTTGATGACATCATGATGAAATTTGACTCACAACAACGAACAACAAGTCGCTTTCTTTTTTGTTTTCTATATAATAAAATAGAATTTAGTATTCAGATTTTTTACGTCACATAATTAATTATTAATTTATAAGCGGATAAAATTCAAGCAAATTTAGTTAATAAAATATTATTATAATACGCATTGGAATTTTGTTTAAAATGTTGTTTTCAAGGTGGAATTTTATTAAATTAGGCAATAGCTTTTATTTTTTATTTTTTTAAATAAACACAAACTTCTTCATTCATTAAAAAATAAAATAAAATTATAAAAATAAATATCAATACCACAAATTTTAAATCTTCAAACATAGTATAATATAATAACTAAAAAAACAACCACAAAAACATGAAACAAAATACAAAAAAATACTGATCAATCGTTGAAGTGAAGATAGAACTGAAAAAGTCATACATCTGAGTACGAAAGGGTTGAACATAGAATCGATCTCTAAGCAAAATACCATGGGTACTCATATTTTGTACAGATTTAATTTATATTGTATTATATAAAAAATTATAAATAAATGTATAATAATTAATAAATTTATTTATTTAATAACAAGTATTAATTTTAAAATAATCATTTAAAAAATAATTTGGTATAAAAATTCAATAATATTTTTTATAAAAATATAAATTATGTAGTGTAACAATGGCAAATAAAATAATAAAAAATGAATTATAATTTTTTATTAAATATAGATAATTAATGTGTTATAAACAAAATTATTGAGTAACTTTTCATTAATTAGATTATAAAATAACATCAATTAATTTTAAATTAAGTATATTCAAATCATCAATTTTGATAATGTGTAATTATACAAGTTTCCTCTATAATTTAAGCTCAAACAAGTTCAAAATCAATAATATTTCAATATAAATCAAAACCCTTGATTTTTAAGTACAACTTCACAAAAAATAATCAAATTTCATAACCATGATTAGCTCAATAATCACACAAAACTTAGAGTAAAACCCAGAAAAAAAAAAAAAAAGGAAAATTGAGCCTCCAAAGAGGAATTATTAACAAGCAAAATTGGGTTTACAAAGTTAAATAAATTGAAGAATAAAATAAAAGAAAAAAGAAAAAGAAAAAAGGAATCTGTGTTACTTTAAAAAGACTCGTTGTTTATTAGTAAATAACCATTTATTTCACGGATCGTCGTTGAACCCTCTAAGGCCAAGTTTGAATTAAAAAATTTTAAAATTCATATAATTTGTGAAAATTTATAAAATTAAAAACTTAAAATTTTTAATTTATAAATTTATATAATTTTACTTATTTAAAATAAAAATAAAAATTATAAATTTTATTTACATTTTTATAATAAAAAATACAAACTCATTCATTTATTACAATAAAAGATTTTTAAAAATTTTATCTTATATGTGATAAATAAATTTTAGATAATTTATTAATTTTGACTTTTTTTTTTTTAACCAAATAATAAATTTTAACAAAAATCATAAATTTTTTAAAATCACTTGTTGAAATTCCATCTATTTAAATATGTCCCAAATTTCCAAGTTTGAAAGGCATGTTTTCAAGAAGTGGTCTAATTTGGAACGACAGTCGTTTAATTTTATTTAGTTTTACAATATCAACTCATAGCTCTGGTCCTTGTTGTATTGGGCTGAACGATTAAACATATTGAGCAAACACTGGTCCATGACAAGGTTGGGCCAGTGGCTCGTAAAACAGAACTACAAGTAACTAGGGATGGCAATGGGCTGAGAAATCTCCGTTCTCTGAGGGAATTTATCCCGAACGGGGTGGAGATTTTCCGATTTGTCTCCCCATGAGGACGGGGATGGAAAATATTTTTTCTCCGTTAGCGGGGACGGGGAATGTATTCCCCACCCCGTGGGAATCCCTATCCACGTTCCCGTAGGGACCCGTTATTATACTTAGTTAATTATTCCTTATATAAAATTATATTAATTAATAACATATATATATATATATATATATATATATATATATAAGGAATAATTTATTCAATAAATAATTTTTATGAGATTGTTGGAGTTTATTGAAAACACTGATTAGATTAAATTTGTTCAAGTACTCATAATTTAATGTATGTTAAATTTTTAATGTTTTATTAAAAAATATTACTAAATATTTTTAATGTATTAAAATGTTTATATTTTAATTATGTTTGATTGATGTTTTGTGCGTTTGAATTTATTAATATTTTCTAAATAAATTTTTTTTATATTTTTAGCTATTATTTATGAATTTTATAAATATAAACAAATTTAATAATACAAAATTTAAGCGGGGAACGGGAATCCCCACAGGGATGGGGATGGAGACTAAATCATCCCCATATGTGAAACGGGGACGGAGATGGGGATTTCCCGCTAAGGCGGAGGTGGGGATGGGAATGGTTCCCCCGCCCCCGCCCCACCCCGCCCCATTGCCATCCCTACAAGTAACATCTTTCCATATTTGTGAACAATGTTTTTGCTTCGAAATAGAATTAAAACTCTGAAAAAAAATATATATATAAAAATGACACAATGTAATTCAATTATAGATTTTATTCAATGTATATAAACTTAACACCGAAGACATAGCATAATAATAAGTGTATATTCTCTGAATTGATTTTCCCTTTTCAATAATAATAATAATAATAATAATAAATAGAGAATACAAAGAATGATATATATTTTTCTTATTTTCATTCGATTTCCAGCTTTGGCAGTATTTACCAATAAATAATTTGTATATCCATTATTGCTATATTAATAAATATATTAAAATCTTTACTAATTATACTTTTTCTAATGAATTTGAATTATAATCTCACAATTATGAAAATAATTTTAAAATAATCAATAAATTCTATTAGAATTTAAATTTAAAATTTTATTGATATTATTTATAAAATTCAAAATTGTCATCAGAATCTCAAATTTACTGCTAAATTATGAAACAAATTAAAAAGGCATGCTATTAATATTAATAGAAAAAATCCCTATAACATGCTTTGTCAAATATATTCGTGGGTTACTGACCTAATTGCCCTTTATTGCCAATTTTTGTATCAAGATATTGCCTTGTACATAAAAGCAACCCATTACTTCAAAGTTACACACAACACATCAACACTTGAAAGTATACCTTCAGAAAGCAAATAAAGCATTCTAAAGAATGGAGATTAAAGCAATATTTGGCCTTTCCTTGGCAACCTTCTTCTTCTTCTCTAGTAAATAACCTCTCTTTTTATTATTATTATTATTATTAATTTTCTTTGTTAATTATATTTTCTTATCTATGTCTAAATATTTTTAGTTTCAATACAATATGTTAATTATTAGATATCTAGATGCAGTTGTTTTATTTGTTTTGTATTGATTTTGATATGATTTTTGTGGTACATTATTACTTGTTATATTTTAAATTAATAACAATTATTTTCATGGTGTGTATTGCTAACAAAATTAAGAATTTTTTTATTTGGATTAATAGTTTCAAATTGCACCATTTTCCTTACTTTATGCAGATATAGTTGGAGTTGCCCACATGAAAGCTATAAAGTTTATTTCTTTTCTTTCTGTTTCTAGCTAAAAAGATTATGATGGGAGTGAGAGATTCACAGGACATGTATGAAACCATTTCACAACTCTAGATCATTAAACAATAATAAGGAAGAAGGAGATATATATCTAATATTTTTTTAATTAATATTAGAGAATATGAATTTAATATTAGCAAGATTTAAATTTATGATAGATTTTAAATTTTTTGTATAGAATTATACGTTGTTATTATGAGGCTATTGAATAAATAATTTAGTGAATGAATCAAAACGCAAACATAATTATGATTATTTTCTTTTAAAAATAATTGTAATTTTATATGCAGATTCTCAAGCAACTACATTTACAGTCACAAACAACTGCCCTTATACAATATGGCCAGCAACCTTAACAGGCAGTGGCAATCAGATAAGTTCAAATGGGTTTGAGTTAGCCGCCAAAGCATCAACAGTCCTTACCGCCCAACCACCATGGAGTGGCCGGTTCTGGGCTCGTACCGGTTGCATGACAGATACATCAGGAAAGTTCAAATGCACCACCGCAGACTGCGGCTCCGGCCAACTTCAATGCAATGGTGCTGGCGGAATCCCACCTGCTTCTCTTGCAGAATTCACTCTACAACCAAACAATGGACAAGATTTCTTTGATGTTAGTCTCGTTGATGGCTTTAACCTGCCCCTTTCTATAACCCCACAAGGTGGCGCTGCCGCCAACGGTTGTCCGAGCACAAGTTGTCCGGTTAATGTGAATGTTTTTTGTCCTCCAGAACTGGCTGTGAAAGGACCAGGAGAAGTTGTTGTTGCTTGTAAGAGTGCATGTCTCGCATTTAATCAACCGCAGTATTGTTGCACCGGTGAGTATGGTACGCCGGAAAGCTGTCCGTCGACGAATTATTCTCTGATTTTCAAGAGTCAGTGTCCTCAGGCTTATAGTTATCCTTATGATGATCAGACTAGTACGTTTACATGTACTGGTGGAGCTAATTATCTTATTACATTTTGTCCTTGATATTGTTGTTCATAGCTTATTGTTTATTGAAAATAAGATTTAGAAGATAAATTTACTTGACAATTGAGCCAACATTTAATTAATTTTAATTTTCTTATCCCTTATATATACAACATCATTTTATTGATCATAATTTGTGTAATTAAATTATTATTAAAAGGATGCAATATTTTTTTTTATGGAATAAACTATATAATAAAAACAACTCTTTACTTATTAATTTTTAGAAAATTAAACTCTCAATTTCATCTTCAACTTGATCAACTATAATATTCTGTTCATCCCAAATTTTACGTTTAAATTAAGAAATTTAATTATTTTTAATTTATTATATTAATTTTATTATTTTTTCTATAATATTTCTATAATACACTTTTTAATATTTATAATAATTAAATTATTTATTTTCATTGGCAACTATAATACAATACAAAAATATTAAAATATTATTTTATTAAATTTATAATTTTAATATAAAAAAATAAAAATATAATTATATATGTGATGATAAAAAAATATATTTCATATTTATCTATTAAATTAACATCTAAAAAAATATTATAATTTGGAAAAAAAAAAACAATTTTTTATTGGGAACTGAGATTTCAAGTTTTTCTTGTTGGAATATCTATTTAGAGAACATATACACATATATCAATCAATGCTTCTAATAATACCGACAAATAAACAAATGACATAAAAAGTTAATGATAAAATATAGGATAATCATACTCTAGTCAATAATTAGAAAGTGTTAATTCTTATCATCTCGTATTAAAATAAATATTTTAATTATAAAATATATGATTATTAAGAAAAAAAAATTTAATTTACTCATATTTTATATTTTTTAATTAATTTTTATATTTTTCAACATATTTTTAATAAAAATATTATTATTAACTTAAAATAAAATATAATTTAAATTAAAAAATAAAATAATTAAATTAGAATATTTCAAAAAAAATTAAGATATTTATTTTAGACTAATTTATTTTAATTAAGGATTACAAGAAAAAGTTGATTTACAAGAGGGAAAAACATGTGTTTTTTCCCATAAAAAAATTATAGGAAAATGTTTTGCCCTAAATGTCAAATCAATTAATACATTGTAGGAAAATAATTAATTAGTTAATTATAGCTTATATTTCAATTACTCAATACCCGCGTGATAGTTCGATTACAAATTAAATTATAGGTTGTGTGAGTTGTTTTGGCATTAATTTCTTACAATGCTTGACTTTTATTTAGTACAAAAAAAAAATATATTATTGTTATGAAAAATAAAGAAAACAAGAACAACAATAATAAGAATAAGAATAAGAATGTAGAAGAGGTAATATTTTATTATCTTCTTGGTATGTATTATAAAGTAATTTGAACTCCTATTTATAGAATTCATCTTTGTCATATGTTACAATATATAAAAATCATCCATAAATTACAATATAAATTATGCAATAAAATTAAATTTAATTACAAAAACTTATGAGTTGTGGGATAGACGAATAGACATTTATATTTATCTCATGAATAGTGGGATAGATGAATGGACATCCACATTTATCTATATATTTATAACACTCCTTCTTGAATGTCCATCTTTACAAAAAAATATGTCTCATTAAAACCTTACTAGTAAAAACTCAGTGGGAAAAAAAAACTAGTGAAAGAAAAAGAGTACAATATTCCCGTATTGCAAATGGTATACTGCCTCATTAAAAACCTTACCAGGAAAATCCAATGGGACAAAACCTTTGATTAAGAGAAAAAGAGTACAGTATTAAACTCCCCATATTTGCAATATCACTGAAAATCTTTAAGGCGCCATATTTCAATATTGTTAACTAATTTCTTGAATGTTGCAGTAGGTAATACCTTAGTGAACAAATCTGTTAGATTGTCACTTGAACGAATTTATTGAACATTAATTTTACTATTTTTTTGTAATATATTAGTACGCCTATTATTAAGATATGATATTTCAGGACTAAAAATTTCTTTATTATATTCTCTAACTGAAAAGAGTTTTTATTCACATTAAGTGACCGAACAACCATTGAACTATTCAATGAATGTGTTTTGTATATAAAATTATAAATGAACTTTTTCTGTATAAGTTAACTGATAAATAAAAATTTCTTTCGCCAAATATTCAATTTGAAATCGAGACATAATTTTATTTTTTCAAAATAATTCATCTCAAATCATCAATATAT
>CANXYC010501543.1:0-11238 GCA_948193065.1 Aleurites moluccanus
TTCTTGATTTATTTTCTCGAAGAAGCTTCATTGTAATTATTCTTTTGAGATGTTTTGCATAATTATTAATGATATTATGATATCATGTGTATTGGAGTACATTCTAGAGCTCCGTAGTTAGCCTTTTGGAAATAATAGAATGTTGATGTATGAATGTTATCCTTTGGATACTCTTGTTCCTCTTTGATAAGATATGCCTTCTTTAGATCATTAAGGAACAAGAGAAAGATATGTAATGATATAGAAGTATGCAATTGATTTCCCTTGATTATATGTATGAATATGGAAATTTATGATGTTATATTCTCGGCATTTATGAGTATAGTGATCTGTGAGTTCTACGGGTTTATGGTGGCCTTAAGCTTACCCTTGCCCTAGGACCGTCGCACCACTGGGAGTTGGGGTGTGACAGAAGCATTACACCCTAAGTATCTAATTTGAAATACTTAACTAGCATATATATAACATTACACTAGGGTTAAATCAGTTAATGGGCTCTTGTTCATTAGGCCCACTACAAAGATCTATTATCTATTAGAATTTATATTAAAACATATATTAGAGTTATTTAATATACCCAATAATAATAAATGGTAGGAATTTCTTTGATAAAGTAAAACAAACAAAAAGAATGCCATTAATTATTTTCTAATAGAAAAATGAGGTTAATGTAGAAATTATGGAAACCTCATTTTGAATCAAAACTTGTATAATTAACAAATTAAAATGCTACTAGATAAGATGATTAGAGAATCTTCTTAGTGAAAGATAATCTGCAACGCGTTTTTCTAAGCAGAATGTTATATACGTGGCTATTAAAAAATGGACGACTTGTATTAATATTGTACACTATATATATATATATATATATATATATATATATACACACACGTCAGTTCAATATATATATATATATTTCAATTAAACTAACGTATCATTCAACTTGAGGATGATCCAGAGATCTTGTGTTTAAATTTTTATTGAGTTAGATTTTTTGAGTCAGTACTAGCTATGAGGCATGAGCGGAAATTAGTGTGTATTTGATAAAACTTTTTGATGTAGCAGTTAATTTTTTAGTTTTCAACAATTATATCATACTCGTTTGGTTATAGACAGTTATTAGTTGTTAGGTAGTTATTGGATAGTCAAATAATAACTATTTAGAAAAGCTTTAATTTTGAGTTTGAAAGTCCTTTTGGCAATTAAAAGGAGAGTGAATTGATTGAAATAACAAATTAAGGGCAAATAAAAAATTAATAAGATGGAGGAAGGAAGAGAAAAAATAAACACAATAATTTTATAGTGGTTTGGCCAACACTTGCCTATGTCCACTCCTCAATATCACACTTAAGTGTTTTACTTAATCATTTTCCAGGTGCAAGATCAAACCCAATTATTTAGGCTTACACTTTGTCATGTCTCACTATAGAGGACATGACGGTCTTAGGGCACGAGTAAACCTAAGGTCACCAGATACCCGTAGAACCTGTTAACATGTTAATTTCAATTAACCATTTATCAATTTTCATAACCTGTATAGTGAATTTTATTCCCAATCATACATACTCTGTTTCATTCATAATCACATAGTACTTATCTTATTAACCATGTGCTTATGTCGTTTCGCTTATTTCTGAACCTTATTATGCTTATAACATGTTAATCAGTTTGATTATATTCATAGTACCCTAAGCATTATTTACTTATCTATATACAGTACCATGGAACTCAAAAGAATTTACCTTTTGACTTCACAAGATATAACAATTACCATAAATTCTTCGATATCCCAAGTCGGAGGAAGAAATGACTTTGAATGCAATTTCTACTATCTGTTTCTATAAAATAATAAATAATTATAAGGTGAGTATAACAATACTCAATGAGCTAATTATACATCATTAAATATATATATTAAATGGATAGCAATGGAGGAACAAATGGATGGTTTATCAAAATAGGAAGGTAACAATGATTGATGAGAATAAATAAAAGGGTTATCAATGTTCACATTTTATAGAAGGACAATTTGTACATCAAATTGCCATGAATAGAAGAAATGAACAATAATAATGAATAACTTTGGGTAGCTGGGTTTACAGCATCATATTCACAAGTTAAAACAATGGACAATAATAAATTGATATCACTGAATAAGAATTAGGTGGGTAACAATAAAAGAGTAAAACAATAGGATTATCAAGTTAAGTAAAAAATAATGAATAAGAAGAACATACAAAAGGGGGGCTAATATTATATTTTAGAAATCAGTATTTTGCACAATAAATGTCATGGGTGAAAGGAATGGGTATTAATAATGAATAAGATTGAGTGGTCAAGTTCTTGGTGTCATATTCACATGTAAAAGCAATGGATATCAAAGAATGGTGTCACTAAACAATTTGGTAACAATAACACATATATGTAGAACACATATATACATGTAGGGATATGTAAATGACAGATAAAAAGCTAGTAACAGTAACAATATATCAGTATCAGTAAAATACATAAGGCGGGACATGCCTTATAGTTAGGACAAGTCTCTTCCTAGCTAGGATAAACAGTATAAAGAGTTCATTGTGCACAAGGCCGACGGTATTTACTTACTAACCCGTCAGTGTGGTAGTTCTGTCAAGTCCACATAAGGGATAAGCCAATGGGCTTCAATAGCAGTATCTAGTAATCATTGGTAACAATACAATATAATACACTTTTAGTGATTGTTCATTGATCAATCAAGGACACTATAGTTCAGTGAACATGATAGCGGTTCCATAAACAATATAACAATGAACAAGATATTCAAGAATCAGTCAAGTGCAACGATAGTCATTCAAAAACATTCAATATTGCATTTGGTCAATATTTGGTATGCATTACTTTAGGGCTTATAGAACAAATTCAATAAGGGTCAATTTCACAAAGCAAATACTCAATGTAAATAATTCAATAGGCAATTCGATTTCAATTGCAAATCAATGGAAGTAGATTAATTTAGGTTCAAAACTTGGGAGAATAATTATGCTCAATGATCAAGAAGGCATTCGGTCAAATGAAGATCGATCACTTATGATTACAATAGATCACATTAAGAAAAAGAACATGAGTAAATGATGTATAAGTAATTCACCTCATTTAGTAATTTTAACTATTCACTTTACTTCTTTTTTCTTTTCCTTTACATAGAACCCGTACTTATATCATCTCCATTTTTTGAATCTACATATCAATTAAACATAAAATCAATACTTATTCACATACCTTAGGTTAATCTTAACTTTAGTTTCATTAAATTTCTCATATTTCTTAAACCTCGGGTTATATCTTATAAGTCTTTATTCAATTTTCTCATCCTGGCAGTCTGGACCATTCTGCATATAACTCATGATATACTTGTCCAATTGTTGTGATTCTTTTTTCTACCTAAACTAAACATATAAAACTATTATCTGTTCAAATTTTAGGTCAATCTGATTACTACACCATTCTCAATAATTCATTAAAGTTATACCTACTGTTTTGTGGTTCATATCCGGGCATACTCCATTTGTCAAAATGCACAACCATTTTACAGACACTTATATCACATATGAATGAATATTTTTCATGTTTAATACTTTTTCTAATTCAGACCCTAAAGTCCTCAAATCAATAAAATACAATATCCCTTTCCTGTTTGTCTGTCAATCTGGACAGATAATACTTATAGCTTAATATCTCTTAAATTATATATCCAATGCTAAAACCCTTTTCTAAAACTCTAGATAAAAAATAAATTAACAGTTTTTATATTGAATACTTTGCTTAATTCAGTCTCTAATGTTCTCCAAAATAAAAACACAATAGTATTTTTCAAAAATCCTATATCCGAGCCAGTCTTAGTCTTTACTTAATATATCCTTATTCACTTAGAATTTCATAAATTTATTTTATAAGAATATACGTAACACATATGCCTACAACTTTCATGTTTTACACTTCCCCAAATTCATTCATTAAATCCACGAAATCTGAACTAAAACTTTATGACCTAAATTGTTTACAAAATTCTTTAAAACTCTAATTCATCCTTTAACTTATTTCATATTCATTTGATTACATAATTCAATTCATTAACTATTCTAGCTATAACACTTATAAAATAAATTAAAGAACCAAGTTTTGAACCTTACTTTAGATGAAACGTCTCTTCCTTTCTCTTTCAAGAATAGCAAATCCATACATTTTTCCTTGATCATTTTTCTTATCTAACCTTTCCTTGCTCAAACATTTGGTTTCTATGGAAGGAAATATGGGAAAATATTTTTGGAGGCTTTTTCATAGATGGTTTGGCCATTAGATGTTCAATTGGCTATCAATCTCCTTCCTATTTATACTAAGCCAATGGAAAGGTTGAAAAATGGAGAAAATTCTAGAAGTTATATTACTTGGCAATTTTCCATAGAATGAAGGATTAAATGGTGTAAATATCTTATATAAAATCTTCTTTAATTCAAGTATGTGGGCCATCCACTCAAAGGATTTTTCCTTGGATAATTCTAGATTTTGTGAATTAAAAGGACATTTGGCTTGGTGGGTCCCGCAACTTTGGGTAATCATACTTTTCATATTTATAATTGCTACCACAATTTTCTTTAATTCTTTTCAATTGAGTCCATAAATTCTTCTCATTAAAGTTCTATGGAACCTTATATTACCCTTGATACCTCAATTCAACTTAATAACTTAATCTCTATAGCTAAAGAATTTTTATACCAAACTCGTTTCGGTAAAACTCCGTAAATAAAAAATTTACGTTTTCTTAATTTCTCTTCTATTCCATATCCATTTTCAATTACTCTTAATACTATATTCACTTCCATATTATTTTTAATTGGACCATAATCCATTTAAATAAAATCATGTAAAAGAAATTTATACAAATTAACTGTCGAAAATTTCTTGGAAATCAATAACCGACAATTACCTTAAAATAGGATTTTCTTATCAATTTCTTTTCCTTCACTATCCATTTGCCTTTCTAACTTCATATAAATCCTCAAATTATTTTTCCTTAATAATTTACAATCCTAATTTAAGGTATCCTCAATAAATTTTAGTAAAGACTTTCTTAAAAATATTATAAAAATTTCATTACTGTTAATACTGTCTATTATCGTGCTTAAAATTCTTCTGTAAAAATTCTTCTTGAATATTTTTTTTATACCTTCTTAAACTAATTTGACCCATTTATTCTTCAATTAACTTCTTATCCATTGTTATGATCCACTTACGTTCGTACAGTCTCATGTACAGTCTTCTAGGGTGTCACACACTCAAATCTTGCAAAGTGTTTTCAAAGGCTCATATTTCAAACCTTTATAAGTGTTTTATCAAAGGCTCACAGTTAAACCTATACAAGTGTTTTACTAAGGCTCATACTCAAACCTTAAGAATTATAAGAGATGAGAAGAAGAAGAATCTCCTTTAACTTTTTTCCAACTCTTAAACAATCAATGAGTCTTAATCAACTCAAAGATTTACAACTAATAACTCAAAAAAATGGTTTTACAATAAATAACCTTTTAAAGCACTAAATATTAATGATTTGGTGTAATAACTCAATAATAAGTTCTCAATTGTTATTTTCTTATTTTTAAACTTCCCACTAACTCATATTTATAGCCTTGAATGAAATATAGCCATTCGACTTTATTTAATGCCAAAAAGTGCAATTGACAGATTTTCCTAGGGCTAGTTTTTACATCTGATTTTTCAGAGTAATGGAGGCTACTTATTTAAGTAATGAGCGCTATATCAAAGTAGTGGGCACTACTATTTTTCTCACTTTAACCCCTAAACTTCTAGACCTTTTAGATATAAAATTTGTGGCTGTGAATACTATGTAGCGGCTGTGACTTACTTAGTAGCAGATACTACATTCGTAGTAATGGCTGTGACTTTAAATAGCGGACGCGACTTGTTTTGTAGTGGCTGCTACTTTCCTTTAACCTGTAACTTGAATTCTAATTTGTTGCATTTTTTAAATATGCTCCCCTTAATATATGCACTCTTTCAAATTGTGTTAAATCTATGAATAATCATTAGTCATGATTTCTCATGCCTTGATAAACTTAAACAAATTTGTTAGCATTATTAACATATTGATATGTTTTGTTATCATCAAAATTAACATCAAACCCAAGAGGTCCAACAATCTCCCCCTTTTTTTATTATAACAAAACCATACATACAAATGTTTATGAAACATGCAAAAAATCTCAATTAATACTTTACAAATAACACTTGTATAACTTCTCCCCCTTTTTGATATCAACAAAAAGATTTTGCACTCCCTTTTGAAAATGAATTGCTTAATATATAAAGAGGTGCAAATAATTTTTCCCCTATTTCAAGCATTTCTCCTCTTTAAAAAAATATTCAAGGGGGTACATAAGGAATCGTCAAAGTAAAAATATTTTTCAAAACATATTTAAGCAATTAAACATGTCATCAATAAATTTCATAGTATATCAATTATTTAAATTGCAAAAGGGGTAAGAGGTGATACTTGTTTATCTCTTATGCTCTTTTCCATTGTGGCTTTCTACCATTGCTCCATAGGTAGTGCCTTTTGTCATATGACATCTTCATATTATTGAATGCTTCATAACCTTTGGTGAATGGTTTATGCTCTATTCCATTTCCATATGCTTCATATGCATAGGTTTTGTTTTCACCATTTCTCTTATGTGGAGGTTGATATATCATTTTTGTTCCATCATTCTTCTTTAAAAAATTTTGAATAGAAAAAGTAGAAAAATGCATTTTTGGTACCATTTTTCCTTTGGATCCATAGAGGTTTGCATTAATATAATAACCCTAATTGAAAATTTAAGACAATTAAAGGTAATTACAAGACATGAGCGTCGGTAGTCGATTTTTTTCATAAATTTTAGAAGGTGCATTGCTTAGAATTAATTATGGTTACCTAAGTTGGGTAGATTAGTAGCATGAAAAAAATAATTAGAGGATTAAATAGAATTAGAAAGAGTATTAATTAATTAAATCAATTAAAAGACTTTAGAAAATTTAGATTTGAATACCCTTTTGTATTCGATTTTTAATAAAGTCTAAAGCAATCTTTTGTCCAATTTTTCTTCATATACCTAAAATTTATTGAATAATGGATGAGTTAAAAATAGAATTGAGTGAAATTGATAACATTTAAATGCTTAAATAGAGAAGTAAAAGAGATAGAAGAATAAGAAGAGGAAAATGACAATATTGTAAATTTTGATAAATTGATCAAAATTTGACCAATAATTAAAATAAATAAATAATGATGAAATGGACTAGGTGGATGGCCAAGTGGAGGGGTCTCCACCAAATTAATTTGTTTTATTTCATCCAAAATAATAAAGATACAATCAAGGCTAAATTAATTTTCTTTTCCTAAATTCTAATTGGTTATTAATTATTATAAATAAACAACTAAATAAAATTATCACCATCTTCTTCTTCCTCTTTTTTTGGCTAAAAATTTCTCCATAAAATTTTCCAAAATTTTCCTTCACCTCACTCACTCAAACCATTCTCCATCTTCATCAATTTTCATACCTCCATCTCCAAAGCTCTTTTTCTTCATTAAATTTGTAGATAGTTAAAAGAAATTCTTCAAAGGGCTTCAAGAGATAAAATCTTTAATTAGTTTTATAATGTGATTTAATGAGTTTTAATGTTAATTTAAAGGTTTAATTAGTGAAAGAAAGTAGGATTAGAAGTAAATCTTTGGAAATTCAGAATGTCCTATGACTTGACAGAATATTAGGGCTGAGTTTTTGTATCCTTAAATTTGGAATTTGAAGATTCTCAAAACTAAGATTATAGCTTTACATGTCTAGATTAATTTTCTTTAAGGAAATTTTGTCAAATTATTACTGGGTTGAGAGATATAGACCACTGAGTATGGCTGACTTAGATTAGGATTTGTGCTAAAAGATTCTACTAAGTTTTGCAATTTTGAGGATATTAAAGTCTGATTCAGGGGAAACTCAAAAAATTAAAAATCTTGCCTGTGTCTTAGCTAAAATTTTGTGAAAATAGAATTGCATTTGAATATCTGCATAATGAGTTACAAGTGAAATAGTAGAAGTTTCTCGCATAGGAATTGTAGGGTAGATTGCAGGATGCAAGACTAATTTTGAAATTCCACTATAAATTGTATAGAGTATAGAAAAATATGATTTTTGAATATATTAGAGTCTGAGATGTATAATTTAATTAGAAAAAATAATTAGAGCAATTGAATAAGTATAAAGGGAGATATGACTGAGAGAATCAAGGTTGACAGTAGGATGAAAGTTGAAATTAACCATAAGAATTGGGAATTTTAGGGAAATTGATTAATTAGAGTTTTAATTAATGTAAATTCTTATCAAATTGATACTAAATTATATTTAATTGTATGTGTAGCATCTAAACGGGATGACAGAGATGTTCATGATCACCTCTTTTGTCTTTGTTGAGTAGAGAAGAAAGATCGATTTTGGATTTTTGCTTTTAGAGGTGAGTAATATACATATTATTTTGCTTGACATTGCCTTCAAATTAAATTATTGAAATTGTCATGAAATTCTATTATTGGCTAAAAATACTAATTGAATGATCCTTGATTAATTTCATGCCCTTTATAATCCCAAATGATTTCTTTTAGATAAATTTGCATGATTGGCCTAATGTTTCATATATTGAACCCTTGGAAGTGCTTAAGTTATTTTTGATACCTAATGATTAAGCATTATATATATGGCATTAATGAAATGACAAAAGTTTTAATGCCATTGTGTACAGTGGTTTAATGATCCTAGTTAGGAGGGAGTTAAGGTCTTAGCCATACGGTTTGATCAACCGTATAAGTAAATAGCATGCTACTGGATTGTAGCCTCTACTTAAATGATCAATAATGATTTTGTCATTTTATGATATGATATGCTATGAATTCTTGATGCCAATGTGGAACTGAACCCATATATTAAATTACTTCAATTTTATGAATCTTTAACTGATTAATGATCCCATTATTATTGTACATTTTATGCTATCATTATCCTCTTTGTGATCAACTCCCTCACTTATCCTCACAAGTAAGATAATATGTGTATTACTCACTGAGATTAAAGTCTCACCTCTCGCAGTTTAATGTTTTCAGGTCCGGAGTAGATAGTGGTGGTTCCAGCCAATCTTTTCTATCCGAGCTTAGAACCGACAGTATCTATGTAACTACCTCTACTATAAAGAATTTGTTTTTTTTTTATTAATCTATAATTACTCTATGATTATGTCATGACCCATTTCCAGATTGCAACGGTCCTAGGATGCGGGAGATGCCAATGACAATCGACACCCATAGAACCCAGTATCACATACATAATCTATAACCATCAATTTATAATTCATTTTACTTAATTACCATTCATTCAGTTATTCTGTAATTCTTTCTGTAATCTAGTGCAGTTGGCTGTAACAATCATTAAAACATATCATATTAACATTATATACCATAAACATCATCATATATATATATATAGATACATGTTCATATCCTAACTAACCCATACATACCCCATGAAGCAGCTAGAATATGAATACCAAAATACAGAATAATATTTACATTAATTGACAGTAAACAGAAATCCTGGGATGTCTGAAGATGGCATTCTGCAATTTACTCCTCTCCAGAAATGGTTAAACAGAGAAAAGTGTAAGTATATAAGATACTCAGTGAATCTATATGCATCGCCAATAAATATAATGGTAACAGATGGAACAATGATATCAATAGGTCAATGTAAATAGTTTACAGAATCAATATTAGAAGGTGACAGAATAGTCAATAAACATATCATAGGTTCGATATCATATGGAAAGACAAATAAAAGGATGGACTATATGTAAACATACAATCTCCAGTAATATCAGTATAGACTATATACAATCATACAGTCTCCAGTAATATTAGTATTAGTAAGCATAAGATTGATCAGTTCTTATGGCCAGGACCATAACCCTTCCCAACTACGGTATCAGTAATACAATGTGCACATCGCCGACAGTATCTTCCCACTACCCTGTTGGAGCGGTAGCTCTGTCAAGCCATATTAAGGTCAATATAAGAATGAAGCATAATAATAGATACCATTATGCAACAATGGTATCACCAATATCAATAAGCTCAATATCATTCAAATCAAGTATCAATTCAATTAATGGCATTGCATTATATGATATACATTCAATGATAATTGATTTGGTAAACAACAAAGGTATGAAATAAAGGTTGGCTTGGCAAAGGAAATCGGTAGGCCAATTTGCATGCCAATGTCACTGGAGACGATGGCATTCAAATGGTAGGCCTATGGAGGAAAAATATGATAGGCCTATGGAATTACAACTAGGCAATTCATCAAACACATGGTGGGCACAAAAGGGCATGCCATTAGGTTAGGGTTTGGTACAATGTTGGCATGCCCAATTCATCCAACAATAAGTTCACATTGTCAATAACATAATAGGCAACAAATATAACATGGCAAACAACAAATAAAAGATCAAATTGGCTAAGGAATTTCAAAGAAAAATCAAACAAAACCAAAGGCAATGAATAGTAAACATAGTTCGACCAAAGTGGGGCATTTTCATATGGTTTCCAATTTCAATTCTAAGGTAATAGACATGTTAAATGATGCATATAGAACTCATCTAAGGCTTCCAATTGCTTTGGAAAATTGATTTTCACCCAAAAGCTTCAAAGGAGGCAAAATGAAAAACTTGTGAAACCTTTATTTTCTACACCAAAATAACCATCAATTAATCATCTAATAGCCTCCAATTAACATATTCTAAACTTAAACAACACAAACTAACACTAATTAATCAAGTTCAATCATCCAACTTCAATTAGGTTTAGCAAATGAGGGATTTCTATCCAAATGCATCAATTGATGCAATCTAACCTAAAACCCATTCAATTCATCATCTAATTCATCCAAATAAACCATAGAACTAAACAAAAAAAATTCCTTACCTCAATTTGAAATCCTAGCCGAAATCTTTATGAAGAAATTCCTTGATTTCCTTAAGCTTTCCAAGTGAGAAATGGATGGAAATGGTTGAATCAAGGTTGGATTTCAAGTTTTCTATGAATTTTTGGTTGGAAAAATGAAGTAGAAATGGAGGAAGAATGGCAAGGAAGGT
>CANXYC010501627.1:0-10904 GCA_948193065.1 Aleurites moluccanus
TATATATATATATATATATATATATATATATATATATATATATATATATATATATATATATATATATATAAATTTGGCAAATCGGTATACAATCTTTAAATTTTTGACAAAATTTACATTTAACCGGATTCTAACTAAGCTCTGACGGTCGGAGTTGATGTAATAATTTTTTTTTATTAATATTTTTGCCACATCAATGTTTGATTGGAAAAATTTTGAATTTTTTAATTCATTAATAATATTATTAATTATTATATATTGTTTTATTATATATATATATATATTAAGAAATATTTTGGTATGGACAATAATATAGAAATTAATATATTTATTTAATTTAATATATTTCGATTCCATTTCATTTCTATTTTTTTTATTTTTTTATTTTTATATATTAACATAATTTAATATATTTTATTTTAATTATTTAACTATTTAAATAAATAGTCTATTTAAACTATACTTCATATATGTATTTTTTATATTATATAGATTAATATATATATACACTAAATCAATCTATAAAAAATAAAAAATATATAGAAAAACAAATATATTAATAACAATTAATTAATATAATAATAATAATATTAATTAAATTTTTTCAAATTTTTTCTGTCAAATACTGATGTGGCAAAAAATATTAATAAAAGATTGTCATGTTAGCTCTGGCGGTTGGAGCTTAGTCGGAATCCATCAGATGTAAATTTTACTAAAAATTAAAAATTTATGTATTGATTTATCAAAATTAAAACATTCTGCAAAAATTACAATTTCAATCAAACTTCATGATTATTTTTATAAATAACCCTATTTTTTATTTCTTAATGGTCTTGTAATACAAATTATGGGGCTTTTGTTTTCTTTATTGCTTTATTGCTTTCATATTCTATATTTCGGTACAATTGAAATTTGTTCGTATTTTCTCGTTCTAATTGTTGCGTTGTTCTATTAAGTAGGAACTATTTGCTAATGATTTAATATATACGAGGTGATAGCCCTGAGTGAGATTGATTGATTTGTTATTCAGGTTCTGCTTAACATGTGGATTATAGTCATTGTATTGTGACAGTTACAACTGTTATATTTCAAATTTATCGTTTAGTGAGGTTTTAGGCTTACTTTGAGTTCTGAAAACATTATACTTTCTTATTTTCTAGTGATGGTTACGTGCCCTTGAGTTCGAGGAGTGAGATTTACCCTTGGATTATGTTTGACAAATCATCCTTTCTCTTTTTTAGTAGAAAATAATCATAATTAATCTTTAATTAGTCAAAATTAACACTTAATAAGTCGAAATTAATTCTAAATTAATCAAAACCAAGTCATTTTTAAAAATAAGTCATACTTAATTCAAAATATGTCAAAATTAAATTTTAATTAGTCAAAATTAATTCTAAATTAATCAAAACCAAATAAGATTTCAAAATAAGTCATAAATAATTCAAAATAATTCGAAATTAAATCTTCAGTAATTGAAATTAATTCTAAATTAATCAAAATTAAGTCAAATTTTAAAATAAGTCATAATTAATCCAAATAATTCGAAATTAAATCTTCATTTGTCGAAATTAATTATAAATTAATCATAATCAATTCAGATTTCAAAATAACTTATAATTAATCCAAAATAATTTGAAATTAATTCTTAATTAGTCCAAATTAATACTAAATTAATCAAAATCAAATCAGATTTCAGGTGAACATATTAAAACAATATCTTAGAATATAATATTAGTCAAAATTTAGTCAAAAATCAAATTTACTATATAATTAGTTTTATAGTAAATTAGTCAATTTTTTTAAGTTCAGGATGAAATTTCTACTAAATTTATGCTATCTTCCACTAATTTTATCTTATTTTCGACTAATTTTCTATTGATTTTGACTTATATACTATTGCAGATTAGTCAAAATAAATTCAAAATTTAGTCGAAATGTATTTAAATTATTTAAAAATAAATCTTGCAAATAAAAGATTATTTTTTATTATTATAAAACAAAATATTACATGAGATGACAAACTATCTAGAGATAGAAATTATATGAGATGACAAATTATCCTAAGATACAATATAGACTAAAAGTTGACAATGAATTTGAAGATGCCTTTACTGCATACATTAACAAACATACAAACTTCATGCTGAATAATAGTGAGGAACAACCCAAATAAAAAGAAGTATTATGCTTCATTATTACATTGCCAACTCGCAGAACTAAATTGACTGTGAATAACCGCATTTAATATAAGTTGAGGAAACAAGATATTCATAGATGATAATAACATCAATAAAGATCCAGTTTCACGGGAAATAAATATTCGGATTAGTTCCACATGAATAATTTTCTCATTGCTCAAGATATGAGAATGATTTGTCATGTCAAAGGTCATGGACATAAGAAGACTTCAAAAGGTTTCTGATTTACATTTTATTCATCAGATCAAGGATCAAAAATTGAAAGGATGGAGTACAAAATGAAGAAGAAGAGTTATTTATAACCTCCAAATAACTTGATAGATCGATTTTCAATAGTCAAATGTGATGTTTCAATAGTAATCAATTCATAATACATGGTCTTAAATATGCCACTGATTAATAAGATCATCACACGTGGCAATAAACATTTATTTTTGCCGTGAACGAGGGAAATTTGTTCTTGAAGACCTGTAAAAAAAATAATTAGTCATATTTTCAACTGATACTGATTAAATTTCGATTAATTCAACTAATTTTCAGTTAATTTCGACTTTATACTTTAGGTCAGATTAGTCAAAAATATACGAAATTAGTAGAAAATAGTAGAAACTAGTCGAAAATAGCCGAAAAAATAAAACTCAATTTATAGTCCCAAATCCGGAAATTTTAAACTGATTCTAACTAATTTTAGACTCATTCAACTAATTTTCAACTAGTAGAAATGTAATAAAATCCATTTAGAATCAATTTACAATATCAAAACAGCTAATCTGAAAATTTTAAACTGATTCCAACTAAATAATTTTAAAAGCAAAATATCCGATTTAGATCAAATATTCTTAAAAACAAAACATAAACAAAGAAGATAAACAAAAAATTACGGATTAAGTGAATGAGAATGAGCTAGGATTTTGATGGAAAAAAAGAAAACAAAATGAGTTTGAGCCTTTTTGAAGATAGATAGGAGTCTGAGTACTTTTTGGGAGTCAAAGAATAAGGGACAAGGAAAGGTATGGCAACGCGGGGTAAAGTGAATAGCGGGAGTATCAAAATTGTCTTATGAGAATAAAGTTATCTTAAAAAAATAAAAAATGTCAAATTTATAAACTTTAAAAAAAAATATCATTTTTATAAAAAAGATATTATATATAATATAATTTTGAGATATTTCCGATTTGATTTTAAGTTAATGGAGAAATTCTTATCAACAATAAAATTATGTCACGATAAAATAAGTGCGGTGACATAATTTTATTGATTTTATATAGGGTGAGAGTGTGTGATAATAATAATGAACCAGTAATATTATATCACATGAGAGAAGATGAAAGTGATAGAAAATAGACAGAATAAGTACTATAAAAAAATTATTTCAGGGTTGCAATAAGGATAACATTGAATAATAATAATATTAATATAATGAGTTAATTACGTGTGGGCTTGATCTTAAAATTTTATTCTTTTAATCAATCAGGTAAAAAAGTCAACAACAGTTGTTCTTTTAAACACTTTTCCAGCATTTTGTTTAACAATTGCAAACCGAATCAATTGAACCAAATATCATCATGCTTGAAAGCTATTTGGATTAATGGTTAAATTGTAATTGTCCACAATTAGGGGTTAGCCATTTAATTTTATGAACTAGATAATGATTGAAGGATAAAAAGTAGGAAATACTATGTTATATATATAAAAAATTAGCTACATTAGAGTAGCTAAGAATTTTTCTAAAAAATAATTTTCCAATTAAAAAGTTGCTTTAACCATAGTGTTTATCAAAATTTTTAATGTTAAAAACTAATTTTCAACCATATGCTTACGTTCATATTACAATTGTTGGTGAAACTTGAGTAATATAAACTCTTAAGACTCCAATACATAATGATAGATCAAGAAGTCAAACTCGATATAAAAGTTTTCTTGTTTCCATACTTTTAAAAGATGATAAGAAGATCAATTAGACTTTATCCAAATGTCATGAAATTGAAATGGTGCTGAAAATTTTTCAGCGTCGATCATTTAATAATAATGAGTTTCTACTTTTAGAGTAAAATTATTATTTTTTTATTGATTACAAATTAAGACTAATTATTCATAATTTTTTCATTGGTTTGCAACCCTATCGCACCCAGACAATATTCCAGCCTTACATAACATATTCATCAAAGGTGATCAAATGAGCTTTAAACTGGCTGAGGATGACTTCCGACTTCCGCTATTATATATTCATGTATGTGTCTTCATGCATAATTATACATATGTTTTCAATGCATTCATAAGTTAAGTTAAGATATGTGATTCATGTAATGTTATGGGTAGTAAGATTAAGTTTTGAACCTAAAATGTATAAATTGGATGAATCTGAGTGTGGTATTTATTGAGATGAGATAATGTGCCTAATTGATGTTAACTATGCAACTTAAGTCTTGGAATGATGAATACCATAAGTAATTGATATGACTTCTACGTGCAGAAGATGTTTAAGTTCAAGTTGAATATTGAAAATCCTTGTATGTGATGATTTGAAAACTTAGAAACTTAATTGGAGCTGTATGATATTGATTTTGGACACTGAACTCTTTGGGCGTTAAGTTCATGTAACACCCATGAATTTGCTTATGTCTGTATTTTCAAAACTTAACAACTTTCGTAACTGGCATAAAGATATTGATAACACCCGTGAACAACCTGTAATGCATGTTACCCATAAGGTAACGAGCGTGAGATTACCTTCTGTCAAAATTTACCAATTTTCATTAACTTGAGTAACGAGTGTTACTCATAAAGTAATGTATGTTACCCTTCGAGATGTATAAAAAGAAGCTGAAATTTCTTTTTTAGTTGACATTTTAATTATTACTTCCTTTCGTCTTTTTTTTTTTTTTTTTTTCCAAATTTGAAATCCTAAAACCCCATTTCTCCACTTCTCTACACTATAAACCCTCAAGAAACTCCCAAGTCTTTAAGGAAAATTCAAGGAAAAACCATCAAGCTCCACTTGATGTCACGTCCCACTGTAGGGGGCATGACGGTCCTAGGGCACGGATAAACATAAGGTCACCAGACAGTCATAGAACCTTTAAACATGTCAATTATCAGTCATTTATATTTAAACTCATTTAGTAATATTCAAATTCTATTTAACAATTATTAATCTTATAAAAATTTTGACATAGTCTCTTAAGTATTTTAATCTAATTTCTAATATGAATAGTACCAAATTTACATGTCAATAATTTCTCAAAATTCTCAACATGCATAGAAAATACACTTACAATATGCACCACCCTTATATCCTCAACTCCATAGTTCAGGTAGACATATATAACACTTTTATATTTTCTTTTATGCCATGTCTCACTAGCTTATTCACATTTAACCCTATCATTACTGTTACCATTTTCGTTACCAATTATCACATATATCTCATAGTGCATTAGGTCACTAATTAAGTTTCTAGTGATATCTCATATGTCAATTATCATATAATATGTATATACACTCGTTAGATACCACAAAAATATAAGATAAACATAATTGTCTATACCCCGAGTTGTACCCCATGGAGCTCTAAGAGCTTATACATATGACTCCATAAACACTAATTACATTGGAGTCCTCAATGTCCTAAGTGCGGAGGAGAAAGTGACTTGGGAACAACTTTTATTTCCTCTTTCCTGAAAAATAATAAATAACCACATAATGAGTATAAACATACTCAGTGAGTTAAGTAGACATCATTAAATATAAGGGACATGTAAATAAACATAAGACAAGTCAATAAAAGTTAAATAACAATGAATGTGATAACTAGATGCAGATATATCAGATTTGCATATCAAAAGCTAGTGATCTGCACACCAAATGCCCTTGGGTGTATGGAACAGGTAACGGTGATAATAGTGATAAATAACATTGGGTAAGGAAATGAATATCAAAAGTAAGCAATATGAGATAAGGGTATCATAAGTATCACATGTAGAAATATGTAGAAAAGATAAACCTTGAACACGTATCACATTTAACTTTAGCATTTACATGTAAAATAACGTAAGGCATGCCAGACCTTATGGCTAGGACAAGTCCCTTCCTAGCTAGGGTAAACATTGTAAAAGAATTATTGTGCACAATGCTGACGGTCCTTATCCACTACCCCGTCGGTAAGGTAGCTCTGTCAATTCTACACATTTAGGCCAATGAGGTCATTAACAATATCATGTATACATTGGAAACATTACGGTGTAATGGTATTCAATTGATAAATATGGCTCATTTAACATTCAGGGTCAATACTTTTCAGTAATATGTAATTGGTTCCATTCTTGGTACAAAGGTAGATAATCAATAATCATCAATATGGCATATGGTTGAATATTTAGTGTGCATAACATTTAGAGTTTCATGGTGCAAATTCAATCGAATTAAATATCACAATTCAGGTTCTCAAGGTGAGTATACAATAAACATATCAATTTCAATAACAATTCTACGGTAATAGATCAAGTTAAGCTTGGTTAATCAAAAGATGATCAATGACAATAACAATGAAATATTCAGTCTAAAAGGAAAAATGCTCAATTTGAATTCAATAATTCAAGTTATGGATAGGTATAATGATATATACATAACTCACCTTAGCCTTTAATCTTTACATTTCTCATTTCCTTTTTCCTTGATCCAATGTCTTTGCACTCATAGTTCTCATTATGTCTTTTATTCATTTTTAATGTTACATTTCCAATTAATTTCAATTTAAATACCAATAAACATGAAATTACATTAATTATACTTATATTTAAGAAATTCCTAAAATCCCCAATTTCTAGGGTTTACCTTTATGAAAATCCTTAGTTTACCTTTATGAAAATCCTTACTAGCAGCCTGTATTCTGTTTTCTATATCTCTCTCTACACTAATCCAATTGTTTTAATTATTTTTTTTACTCAAACTAGACATATAAGATTACTACCTATTCAAATTTCAGATCAATGTGTTTACCACATCATTCTCAATAATTCGTCAAAGTTATACCTACTGTTTTGCAGTTCATATCTGGGCAGACTCAATTTCCATGCCTATAACTGAACATGTGTTCATCCAAATGCAAAACCATTTTGCATTCACTTATTTAACATATAAATTAACATTTTTCATGTTTAAAACTTTTCCTAATTCAGAATCTAAGGTTCTCATATTAACAGAATATTGTAATCCTTTCCTATTTATTTGTCAATCTGGACTGGTAGCACTTATAGCTTAATATCTCTCAAAATACAAATCTAGTTCTAAAACCCTCTTACAAGATTCTAGATAAGACATAAATTAACACTTTTCATGTTGAACACTTTGCTTAATTAACTCTCTAAAGTTCTCTAAAATAAAAATACAATAGCCTTTTTAAGAAACCCTACATCCGAGTCAGTCTCTGTTTTCACTTAATATCTCATTCTTCACTTCAAATTTCATAAAATCCTTTTAAGGATTCTAAATAACATATATACCTACAACATTTATGTTTTGTACTTTCCTAAATTTATTCATTAAGTCCATGAAATTCTAACTATAATTTTCTATTTCAAAACATATTTCAGGATTCCTCTAAACTCTAGTTCATATTTAACTTCTTTAGCTCAATTAATTCAATTCATTAGACAATCAAGCTATAAATCTCACAAATTAAATCAAAGAATTAAGTTTAGGAACTTTACCTTATATTTAGATGATCATTTCCTTCTCCTTTCCCTCCAACATAGCTTGACAATAATTTCCATTAACCTTTCCTTCATCCATCTTCTTTCTTCCATCTAATTTTCCTATCTTGTTTTTGATTTCTATGAAAGAAGTTGAAGAAAATTATTTGAAAGCCTTGCAAGAGTGGTTCGGTTTTTTCCCTCCAATGAACAAGTTTATCTCTTCCTTTTATATACACCAAAGCTCATGAGAAGAATTAGAGAAAAATGTAGAGAATTCTAGAATTTTGGCCATTTGTCAAATTTCCATAAATTAATGGAAAAATTTTCATTAAAAATCTATCCTCCCTTATCACTATGGCTAGCCAACCTTGGGGCAAAATACATGAATTCTCTAGAAAATTTGGTGTAAATAGATATTTTCTTGGTGGGTTCCATAACTTTTGATATTTGGACTTTGACCTAAAAATTTTCATATTTATATTTGTGACCATAATTCTTTTAAAATTTTTTCAATTGAGTCCTTAAATTCTTTCCATTAAAATTATATGAAACCTTAAATTTCCTATTATACCTCATCTCAATTGAATTAATTAACTTAAATAGTTAAAGAATTTTTATATCGAACTTATTTCGGTAAAACTCCAAAATTGAAAATTTACATTTACTTACCTTCTCTTCTCTTTCATATCCATTTCTAATTACCTTTAATATTATATTCACTTAAGTTTATCTCTAATTAGCCCATAATCTATCTAATCTAACTCGAGTAAAAGAAAATTGGACAAATAATCTGTTAAAAATTAATTAAAAATCAAGAATCGACAAATGCTCCAGAACATAATTTTCTCTTTACTTTTTTTTTTTTCACTATCTATTTGCCTATTTATCTTCATATTATTTCTCAAATTATTTTTCCTTGATAGTTTAAGATCCTAACTTAGAGTATTCTCAATCAATTCTGGTAAATAACTTCTTAAGAATATTATATAAAAATCAATTTTCGACAATATTGTTTATTATCGTTCTTATAATTTTTCAGAAATGATTTTCTTTAGATTTCCTTCTTATACTTTCCTTAAACCAATTTGACCTATTTACTCTTCAATTCACTTAATATCCATAGTTATAGTTTACTTGAATCTGTACATTCTTCTAGGATATTACATTTGATTTCTAGGGATTTAAGATATAGAGACATAAGGTAATTTTTCTCTCTCTTTACATATATGTAATTTTGGGTATTCATTTAGAAGTGTTAATTACATAATTGTAATATCTGCCATTTTTGAATTTTATTTATTGATTTTTGTATGTTTGGAGAATTTATAATTTCAAAATGGGAATGTTGAGAATTTTAGAAAAACTTTTATTTTGGATGCAACATAATTCAGTGTTGATCATTTCATGTTCTTAAAGACATAATTTGATTAAGTGTAAAATATGAAAATTGTTAATTCATGTCTTAGATATAATCCTGTAAAATGGTTTGGTAAAATTCTGTGCATGAGATGAGTTGTGTCTATTTGAGCAAGGCTGGTCTTGTTGAAAATTTCTGTAGGGATGCAGTGTTTGTTTGGAATTACTGGGAATGACTGAGGCAGAATTAGCTGAACTTGTGACATGAAAAATATTCCTTTGTATGTTGAGATGATGCCTATAAAATTTCAGAATTTTTGGATAATTATATCTCAGTAGAGAGTGATTTGTATCAGGGCTGTTTAGTTAGGTTATGAGGCAGGAGTCTGGGTGACTTTTGGAGAGTCACTACGGTCTGTGTATTAATCATTTTCATTTAAAATTTTGATATATTGTGTTCCTACCTGTTGGTTGTAAGTGACAAGAAGAATTGATAAGTTTGGATAATTGTAGCTCATTTGCGAGCTGGCTTAGTGAGGGATATTCAGGTTGGAGTTTAGCTTAGAAGTATTTGTTATGGAGAGCCAGCATGATGCGAGAAGGTATTTTGCGGACTGGCAATGCGAGGCAGCATTGTGGTGTTGTAGCAAAGAGCTTTGGCGAAGAAGCTTTGGCTAGAAGCTTTGGCGAGGAGCTTTAGCGAAGAGCTTTAGCGAAAAGGAGTTGGCGAAGAGGCATTATGCGAGGAGGCATTGTGCGAAGAAAGAATGTGCGAAGTGGCAATTCGCGAAGAAGCATTGCCGAGGTGGCATATGTGAGGAAAAGTTGTGAGGAGAGTCTGGTGAGTCAGCATGCGTGAAGTAGCATATGCGAACTGGAATGTGCGAGGCAACATTGCCGGATCAAGATTGGCAAACTGACAAGTGCGAGCTAGGAAGACGAAGTGGGATTGACGAGCTGGCTTAGGCGAGGAAGTTATGCCGAGGCTATTTGGCGAGGTAGCTTTGCCGAGGCAGGTTTGGTGAGGCGAGCTGGCTAGTGTGTTTCTAGGCAGAAGCCTATTTAACCCCTAGTAACCCAGTATCGATTTCGCGATTTTTTCTTTCTTTCTTCCTTCGACAATTTCAGTCTTCCTCTCATTTTTGTTCCATATTTTATTCTAAGGCATTAAAGCTTAGATTAATGCAATAGACTTCTAGATTAGTCTATATTAAGGCAGAATCATCAGATTTGAGCAGTATTTGCAGAATCTCAGTTTGAAGGAAATAAGGTAAATTTTCTTCCTAAGTTATTTTTTTTTGGATTTATTTAAGTCTATGGGTTAGGATAATTAATTCTGGGTATATAGAATTTATTGCTAGTAAATTGAAGCAATGAATGGTAATTAATGTGGGAGAAATTTTGGAGGTTGAACTGTTGTGAACAGTAACTCCGAAATTTAATTTGAAATTTAATGCTGTTTTTCTTTAAGAGATTAATGGGATTATTGTTGAAAATTAAGAATAGAGATTCTAAGATAATAAATTAATGGAAATCATGTGGAATATTATTAATTGGAGAAACCCTAATTTTTGTATATTTGGGAAATTTCTTAGGAGGAGAAATTCAGAATTTATTGAGGAATTAATTGGTAGAATTGCTAAGGAGAAATTAA
>CANXYC010501709.1:0-11852 GCA_948193065.1 Aleurites moluccanus
ATATTCTCTACCACAGCTCAATTCTTATCAACACATGAATACATATCTTTTTTTAGCAAATGTATTCAATTATACACCCTCTAAACTATTTCAGTTTACTTTGTACACATAATAACTGTTCATTTAGCATAAGTATAAATCAAGAAGAAAGGATGATCAATCTCCATTATTATCTGTCTCATACATATGATTTACATCTCAAATAAATGCAAAACCACAAGGAACAAAAATCAATGAGGTTATAATTTTTTTCCTATGCAAATCCACAAATCTGCTATTTTTAAAAAATGGATACTTTATTGCAATTGTGGATATTCTATTTAAAAATAAAAAAGTATTATTATTCTCTACAACAACTAATTAACACAATCACATTAATATCAAAGGCAGTATTAATCACATGCAAATTTCTTTGGAAATGAAAATGCATATATTTGATTTCAAATTTTCAATTCAACTACTATAACATAATATTCCAGTAATTAGTTTATTTTGTTCCTCTGAAAAGCAGCTCCTTTAATCTGACAAACCAAATACAGAAGCTAATTTTCAAATTGAGATAAAAAAAAAAAAGGATAATAAAATAATAAGACAGTAGAGAGAAGTGAAGGGAATATACGTTTGGAATTTGTATGAAACGTTATTATCTAATTAGGGTTTGATAATTATTCTATTTATTTAATCTGATATTATTACAAGAATTAACAAGTCAACCACTCACTTTTATATGAATTTTGGCTAGTCGATGGTGGTTGTATGTCTAGTGAATGAAGCCTGAACCTAAAGTCAATGGCAGCAACACCTTCTCATCAATCTGTAGGAAGGAGGGGAGACAAACAGCCAAAGCAGCTTGTAGCCAGAGCTGTAAGAGGGAGGAAATGAGAAAGGGAAAGAAGAAAACAAAAGCAGAAGAGGAAGAAGGAGAAGAGGAGGCAGGAAAATAAAAAAATCAGAAGAGGAAGAAGGAGAACGGCAGGAGGCAAAAAAATAAGAAAAGAGAAAGAGGAAAGAGAGGAGGAAATAGGTTAGAAACGATTGAACCGGTAACCAATTCAAAATTAGCTCTTTCCACTTCATAATTTCCTATTCCAAACTCAAGTAATGGTTACTTGAGTTTTTCTCAAGTAACCATAGCACACACCATGCACAAAATCACATTATTTTAAATTACGTGTAATAACTGCCCTGTAATTATTTTTGTATTATGAATCCTATGTTTGGGTTGATAACCGATCTATTTTCTGACTAACTTCTCTCGCTCACACATGATAAGTAACCCTATTACAAGAATTTCTCTATAGCAACAAAAACAATCTTTTATGCTAGTAAGCGTATCTTTTTATTCTCTAGCAATTCAACTCCAATGCTAATGCAGATATTTCATAAAGTAAAATTAGTTTGTTATCATTTGCTTAAAACTCAAGGAGACAAACTCCAATTGCTAATAAGATTGTCAAATACTTCAGCATAATAAAGGGAAAAAAGAAAGATTCAAGTTAGAAGTTCAATTACAACTTAAGGAATATAGTTTCCTACCCTAGCAATTAGAGTAGGCCTAATCATGGCTTGATAATCAATTTGCCTCTCTCTACTTCAAACAAATTCTACTTAAGTATCAATTCTAGAAAATAAAAATACGGTCTTCAAGAGAATCATATATAATCATAATGTCACGACTCACTCTCGGAGCTACGACGATCCAAGAGTGCGGGAGATGTCGAGGCGACCAACACCTATAGAACCCATCACTCATATCAATACAATCTCATAATATATCAATATCGCAGTGAAAACATCTATACCCATCATCAATTATATAACAATCTATAATCATACACTCACATAAGTAGTATTCATTCTAATACTCTATCATTCATTCTGATACTTTTTATAATTACCATAATCATATCATTAATTAATTTCCAATATACCCATACATATATGTTAATTCACTAACTATACTGTACATAACTCATGGAGCAGCTAGGATATGAACATACAAAAATATTCAGTGTTTAATATAATTACACCGCTATAAAACTGCAGAATCCACAGAGTTAAAATACTGGGATATCTGCCTTTTACTCTGCACCTGGAGAGGGAAACAGTGAGAGGGTGAGTATATATAATACTCAGTGAATCTAATATGCATCGACCAATAAATAGATAATGAAATATCAATAAACAATAGGCAGATGAGGTAAATGAATCAATCTACTCAAAATCTCTGGATACAGAGTCAAGTATAGAATACAACTGTAAGTCGACAATCACATTAATGGAAAGTATATCATATGGATGAAATAGATAATGATGGATAATGATAGATAATAGAGCCATACGCATAGAAATGTGTCAAGCACAAATCAAACTCATATCAATAAACATAAGACGGATCAGGTCTTATGACTAGGACTCATAACCCTTCCCAGTTAAGGCATAACAATATACATTGTGCACAATGCCGACAGTATGCACTCACTACCCTGTTGGGGCGGTAGCTCTGTCAAATCACATCGAAATCAATAGAATTAATAAACACATCAATAGATACTATTTTACAATTATGGCATCACCAAGTATCAATAACTCATTCTCAATCAATTCAATAAGCAATAGAATCAATAATATATAAATAACAATCGATTATACAATGACCAAAGGTCTAACAACCAACAATGGGATCAAACATAAGTTGGTCATTTATGGCCAAAAAGTTGATGCAATTGGCATGCCATTGTCATTGGCGACAATGACATTCAAATGGTTGGCCTATGGATTTTTAAGCGAGGCATTTTATCAAACACATTGTGTGCAACAATGAGATGACAATTTAGCAAGGTTTTGGTGTAACATTGACATTGCCCCAAATATCAATAACAACACACATTGAAATCAATTCCATAGACATTATATACACATCAATAAACATAATCAAATGGATCAATTTGACATGAAAAAGCCATAGGAAAAACAAGAACAAAACAAGGCAATTTTGCCCTAAAGTGGTTCGGCCACTTTAGGGTTTTCACATATGGATTCCAATTGGCATTTTAATACTTTATGCATAATATTTGATGCATAAAAGACTCACCTAATACTTCAAATCACCAAGCAAAATTAGTTTTCCACCAATTTCTTCAAATTCCTCAAAGTAGGCAAATTGTGCAAATTTCTTCAATCGAATTTTCTACAATAATTCAACTATCAATTACTCATCAATTAACTTATTCTATACTCAATTTACACATACTAACTTAATTACATAAAATTAACTCTTACAACTTAGGTTTAGGGTTTGAAAATTGGGTAAAAATGTTATATGCATCAATTGATGCAATTAAACTAATTACCCAATCTAACTTACATCAATTAACCCTAAATCAAGCATAAAATCAACAAAAACAACATTTTACCTCAAAATGGTGAAGTGGTCGAAAATCCCAAGTTATTTGTTCTTGAATTTTTCTTGATTTCTATGGATAGAAATGGATGGAGGTTAGATTATATGGTCTTTAAATCAAGTTTCCATGGATTTTTCTTAACAAAATGGAAGAAAAATCAATGGAAAATGGTGGGTGAATTTTCGGACAAGGAAGAACAAAAATGAGAAAAAATTTGCTAAGTGTGGCTTACAAAGTAAGTCATATTTAGCAAATTTTCTTTTGGTCCTTCAACTTTCCTTAAATTGTGCTTTTGTCACATTTTACTTTGGTAATTTATTCTGACAATTCCATCGGGATTTGGATTTCAAAGTGAATATTCAAACATCTTATTTTTATTAATACTTATTAATAAAAATAGTTTCAGAGCCGTTCTAAAACTCAGACTGTCGAAATTCCACTATACCCCTAAAGTTTCATTCATTTACGGTTTTGCCATTGCTTGCTTTATCAGTGTTCATCAATATTTTTCACCTCTTTCTTTTTACTGTATTTACACATGCATACACATAATCATTTACTCCTTAGTCAGAATCTGAAATTCATCTGACGATCAGGCTGCTATTTTTGCGGTAGCGATATTCTATTTTGAAAAAGTTTCTCGTTTTTGCTCTAACTGAGTTTTTAAAATTATCTCATTTCGATAATTTCAAATCACATACTGAGAACTTTATTCATAAAAACATGATAAGCTTTTATAGGTATTACACATAAGTTTGATGCATAAAAACGAGAACAATAAGGCTTACCTCTATAGAACTATCATAACTTGTTAGAGATACAGGCTATAAAACATGTTACTTCTTTTCAATCGTATAATGATGCTAAATCAATGATGCAACAATAAATCTCTTAAATTGTTTGCACTCTCTAGCTGATTAAGAAATAACACAAAGATCATATATAAAAAAGAGAACTCTAATCATAAAAACTCAAAATTTCAACCTTCCAATAGTTAAACATATTGTTTTGCATCCTCTTTTAACTTGCAAAGGGTCAATTACTTCACCAATATCAATTGGCAAAGGATGAGAAAAACATATAAAGCAACCTCTCAATTGATCACTTGTTATAATTCATAATAAATTCATAACACACGGTTAAGCTCTCAATAGTAGATCATTGATAATCTGGTTTATAGTCATACTAGATACTATAATAGATTCATGATTCATAAATTATTTAGTACTCTTTATAGTATTTTGAAATTTTATTGAGAAAAAAAATCAGGCAAATCCAATAGCCAATATACTTCTAAGATTATGAATGAGTCAACATGAATCATATAATTAGAGTGCACATCTTCATTGAGTCATAGCTGATTCAATAAAGATTAATAATTGATAATCCTTTTACTTTTTAAAGTATAATAATGAGCTATTGTTTGTAAAATCTTAGAGGTTGTTAAGTCTCATTGATTATTTAGAGTTTGGAAAAAAGTAGAAGGGGATTTTTTTCTTCTCATCTCTATCATTTCTTAAGGGTTTGAGTATAAGTCAAATACGAAAATACTTGTAAAGATTTGAATGTGAGTTTTGAGAAAATATTTTTAAAATTTGAGTGTGAATATGAGTCTAAGCACTTAGGTTTGATCTTGCATCCGCAAAAGAATTATAGTGAAATACTCAAGTGTGATATTGAGGAGTATACGAAGGCAAAAAGTTGGCAGAACCACTATAAAATCTTGTGTCTCATTTTCTCTTCACTCTCTTCATCAATATTTTTATTTGCCCATTAATTTTTAAGCACCAACCAATTCACTTCCCTCTTGGTTGTTAAAGGGAATTTTAAATATTTTTTTAAAATGATAAAAATGGAAGAGATGGAAAATATATTTATCAGAAAAAATATATTTATCTTATTATGTTTGACAAATTAAAAATTGATAATAAAGAAAAGGGAAGATAAATGGTTTCATTTTATTTAGATAAGAGAGAGAGAAAGAAAATTATAATTGTCATAATAATACTTAGTTGTTGAAAATCTAGTAATAATGAAGTTACAACTGTATCAAGGAGAATAAAAAAGTGCAAGCAAGATAACATAAAACTATACAATCCGATACATAATTGTAAATCAGATTGGATTGGATTAATAAATTTGTGGGTTGGATTGAATGTGATGCTAAGACCACATCATTCTAACCCCAAACATCTCTGCTAATTATAATATAATTATTATGACTTGATAAATTATGACTAGTATATGATGGGTTGGGGTTTGTTTATGGCCTATAATTGCTATTAGTCGGATCGGTGCTGCATGACTTAGGCCATGGATAATTGGGACTTGATGTTTGGATATAAGAGACAATATTTGAATTTACAGAGTCATAAAGAAAAACTGGCTCTCCAATTTAAGATTTAGTGTGGGTTCTATCTACTAATTCCTATCATTGGATGATTGTGTAATTTAGTGATTACTTAACTATTTGACATTATACACGAGCATAACTAACATTTGATTGGTTTGTTATATTGATAATTATATAGCTAACTGAGTTGAGATACTCATCCTTATCTCCTTATTTTTTCAGGTTGCAAGTTGAACTTCAGAAGTAAAATTTTAGTCAAGTACTTCTGCCTTTCATTCTCTAGCATTGAAGTTTATTTTAATATATTCAATTATGTAATTAATTATAAATTATTTATAATTAGCTTAAAATATTAATTAGAGTTATTAAATCATTGGGCCTTTAATGAGAAATCTCTACATTCTCCACTGAGGCCCAATAAGTTATCCTTTATTTCCAAATATAGGTGAGGCCACATTAATGGAATAAGCCACAAGTTATTTGCCTATTGCACCAAACAATCATCAAGCTTTTCAATTTAGACTTTTCCGGTTATAACCCATATAAATTAAGACTAAATTATCAAACCTAATTTCCTAGACTAAGCAACTAGTTATGCTAGGAACCTTAAAAATTGAATGACATGTTTATCCAATTATCCTAATCTATTAATTAGTACCTAAATTAATAGCGAGATAATCAAGTCCACTCGTGTAGTACATTTAAGTGTGACTTTCTAGGTCCATATCTAATTGTCAATGGGAAATGATATTATCCAGAATATCACAAGAAAACTTTCTCAACCAATCTAGAGAATTTGCATCCCCTAGCATGACTGATCCCCTAGCATGGATGCCATGAATGCCTAATTAGAAATGAATGTTCAAACAGTTAGTCCACATTCCATAAAACTAATGATCATAATTATCGTGCACTCTAATCCCTTCGTCCTAAGATCCTAGTCTTAATGAGGGTTTTAGAGGAGTCAAACCCTAATACCGAGATACTATGACTATATCATACCTCGATTCTTTATAACCTTAGATTTATAACTAGAAAACTTGTTTCTAGTTAATGTAAATTACCTTGGTCAAGGATTTCATATCAAGAAAAATATGATATTATAGGAACTTAACTTCGTTTACTCAACGGAATGAATCCTATATTGGCTGACCATTCGCCTCATTATATAACTATCTAAATTCACATATACAATATGACGATGCATGGTTAGCCCTGTCATATAAGTAGTAACAAACTTTAATCATCTATATATGAGATGATGTATCACCTCAAGTCAAAAGACTATATGCATCATTATGATATGGACGATAATAAATTCGTTGATAGTAAAAATCCATGTCATCATTTTTTACCATCACATTGCAATTACTCATCCAATGAATATCCACATGTTTATCTTGACATCAAATCAAGTGGATTGTGACTCATCACTTTCATACCATTAGTAATCCGTACTAATTAGAAAAATAAACAGAGGTGATGATCTTTTAGAATTAGTGTGGCCCAAGCAAAGAATCCTATAATCATGAATAATTTAAAGCATATGTATTAGAATCAATTGTCACCTCATTCTCTATACCAGAGAACAATTCATCTAATAAGTATTTAAGGACAATATTGTAAATAAATGAAAGGACTTTATAAATAAAGAATACATTTTATTGCCATAAAGGAGATTAAGTAACAAATATATACAAGTATGGCTCCCAAGGTATACTATATTAATAGCGACTCACCTGTTTATGAACTCATTGTTCTTGAGAGTCATACCTGAAAGAAAGAGTTAATTTGCAACCACGTTTCACCTTTGGAAGCCAAAGCTATTATGAGCATAATTTTGTCAAGGAGACAAGTTGCAGACATACGGCGTTTGATACATCATCATTATGGTCTCTTTACTGTTAAAAGTTCCTACATATGATTTTTAAACATATGGTTATAACATAAATTTGGTCTCTACCTTCACCCAATATTACCAGATTATGTGGCATCATTTGATTCGCCCTTATGTTAAAGAGTTTTAATGGCATGCAACTAATAATTACCTGCCTTGCGAAGTAAACTTATAGAGTCGAGGTATTCTATTTCATCCTATGTGCCCAAGGTGCAAAGAAACAACTGAAATTCAATTGCATTCTCTCAAAGAATGCCAATGGGGTAGGCATTTTGGTTGGTTTTTCTTTTGGGTATGAGAACTTATTGCCTCTATGTTAATGATATGAGTGAATTTTGTTAATGAAAGATTAATTACATGTTTCAGATTTTGAATTGCTCCTCACATATCTTTAGGAAATATGGGAAACATGCTATAAGTTTGTCAATGCATTAACCACAGGAACATGACTAGGTTGGTATTTCCATTGAGCTCAAATTTATTGAATGAATATCAATTGCACCAACTTCCCTCTTTATGTGTAATGACTCATCTTGCTCACTAGATTCCTCCATTTATGATATATGCATCCTTTGATTGTAGTAGAAAATACATTAGATTAGGTGTTGTACTCCACAATTCTACAAGTCAAGTGGTGGCATCATGGTGCAATTCTTTCTCAGGTATATTGCAAAGACACAAACTATTTTATTGGGCTTAGAACATGTTGATAATAGGTTTTTCCCAAGATTAATGGTGGAGTGTGATTATATATTTGTGTTAATTATCTTCATAAGCGAAACAATGGCCTCCAAGATCTGCATTTGATTTTAAATGATATTAGAACTCTTAGTTTATTATTTGAACATATTATGTTTAGTTTTGTTAAAAGAGAACAAAACTCAGTATAGCTCATGATCTTGCAAAGGTGGCTTTTACCTGCGACAAAGAAGTGAATATAGAAAAATGAGTCCATCCTCTGTTTTTCCTTTTGTAATTGTCTTATTATCTTTCAATGCATTAAGTAATGAGGTTTCTTATCATGTCTTGAACTCGAAGGCATGTGATCGAAACTAGGAAATAGAAAAGCATAAGGCTTTCAGATCTCATAGTCAGCCTACAAAACTATCAAATGATAGTTGAATCTGTCATAAAACTAGAATTATAGTCCACCTAGTAAGTAAAATCTGAATATAAATCCAATCGCTGCCCATTAGGGCTACCTTAATCATCATATGATTATCATTACTATATAAATAATTTTGTTTAATAGAAGATCCAATAAATGAGTAAGCCCAACTATCCTAATATAAAACAATTCAAACTTTCAAGTAATAAAATAGAGGCAACGAATGCTACAGAAAATCATGCATAGCTTCAAATTAATTTCAATAAATATGAAACAGATACATAACTGAGTTTAACAACATATCTACAATGCCTACGGAATAGAAGACAAAGGAAAATGTCTCAACACAGTGGATGATACTATCCAATATATAAACATGATGCATCCTAATGATTCTATTATGAAGAATACTCATGAGGTACATCAAATAAACAAGTAATTACATAATCAAACAATAATGGAAATTAGTCCACAAGAACCACACTAACCATCAAACTGGGAAGCCGATCCCTATACTTGGCTCTCTGATTTCAAATATTTTCTCTTATGTCCAAACATAGGGCTCTGCTGTCATGGTCTAAGCCAAGCAGAGCCAATTCGACTGGCAAACAATGCCAAACGATGTGCAAGCCTTGCCGTCATACCAATCATAGCTCATCAGATCATGCTCATTAATCCATGATCACCATATCATAGCTCATCATATCTACACTGCCTAAGGAATAGAAGACAAAGGTAAGTGTCTCAACACAGTGGATGATACTATCCAATATATAAACTTGATGCAACCTAATGATTATATTATGAAGAATGCTCATGAGGTACATCAAAAAAACAAGTAATCACATAATCAAATAAGGATGAAAATTAGTCCATAAGAACCACACTAACCATCAAACTAGGAAGCCGATCTCCATACCTGGCTCTCTAATTTCAAATATTGTCTCTTATATCCAAACATAGGACTCTGGCGTCATGGCCTAAGCTAAGCAGCGCCAACTCAACTGGCAAGTAGCGTCGAACGATGTGCAAGCCCCGCTGTCATACCAATCATAGCTCATCATATCATGCTCATTAATCCATAATCACCATATCATAATCATAATCATAACCTAAGTGGTCCTGTGTCATTCCGCTCCTATCCACCAACCACAAATAATATACAACACGAATTACGATGAAACAAACACATATCAAAATGCTGAGTAATGTATATGATGCATGAAAAATAGGAAAATATATTAATAAATACCAGCCACTAGGGTTGAGTATGGGACTCGGGGATCCATAACCAACCCGAATCTCCAAACCAAAAAAATAACCGAAAAAGAAAATCTTTGAGGCCTGAAAAATAACCAAACCGAATCGAAATCAAATTAATATAACGAGACGGTACCAGTGAAGTTTTGATATATGTACCAAGAACTGAATCGAACTGAACCAAACTATACCCAAATTGAACCAAATCTCTGAATACCCGAACCGACTAACTAATTTATATATATTTATATAATTATAAATTTATAATATATACATATTTTTATATTTATACAATTATAAATTTATAATATATGGTTTATATACTATTACTTATACATGTATTTTATTTATATAATTATAAATTTATAATATTTTTTTTATATATATTATAAAATTATATTCAAATTCTCGAATCTTCGAATTGAACCGAACAAAAAAATGTATGAATTGTAACCGAATCCCTTAATATTTGAATCCAAGAACTGTACCATATTAAATTTTTGGAATAATTTGGTATTGATATTTTTTCCATTCGGTTAGAGACCAGAGATTTTATTTTTGAATACCGAAATTTTGGTTCGGTTCAGAGATTTTTAAATTTTAAACCGAACCAAATCGTGCACACCCTTACCAACTACAATGCGATGATAATCCAACTAGCACTCTTTATAGAGCAATCTAAAAACTAACAACTCAAAGAAAGCACAAAATCCTAATTGACTCTAATTATTTTACTGAAATTTCGACAACATCTCCTCTAAAATTATAATATTTTTCAACTGAAACAAAATAAATGACACTTCTAAATAATCCACATCAACCAATGATAACTTAATGATCCCTCCTGGGTCTCTGACATCAACATAAAACACAATCAATTTTAATCTAAAATATTAGACCGCATAAAACCGCACAATTTTAATCAATTTTATAAAAAGGATCAAGTCCACATAATTCTTAACTCAATCACAACACAATATAATAAATTTCTCTTTTAATAAATTTTATAATTTATTCCAAGTCAATGAACTGATTATATACTCATAATTTGAAAGCAAAATTTCGAATAAGTAACACAGATCAAATTTTAATACTATATGAATTTCTTCCTAAATACTTCTCAATTAATAACATCTTTTAAAACCATATAAAATCCCTTTTTCCATTCTAAATCGATTTATTTAATTTAAATATGTATAATTACACATCTCACATAATTCATAATATTCATATATCAACCATTTCACCAATTTAATGTCCAAGATCATTTACATAATCAATATAAATATAACAATTATATATATATATATATATATATTTAGACACTAATTAAAATGAAATTCAACATCCAATTGAAAAGAAAAAATTTTGGGTTTACCCATGCGAATTTCACTTGAACTAAGGTTGGAAAATAGGTTTGAGAACTGAGACGATCTGTCACACCCCAACTCCAGTGGTGCGACGGTCCTAGGGCAAGGGTAGGCTTAAGGCCACCATAAACCTGTAGAACTCACAGATTACTATACTCATAAATACCAATAATATAACATCATAAATTTCCATGTTCATACATATAATCAAGGGAAATCAATTGCATACTTCTATATCATTACATATCTTTCTCTTGTTCCTTAATGATCTAAAGAGGACATCTCTTATCAAAGAGGAACAAGAGTATCCAAAGGATAACATTCATATATCAACATTCTATCATTTCCAAAAGGCTAACTACGGAGCTCTAGAATGTACTCCAATACACATGATATCATAATATCATTAATAATTATGTAAAACATCTCAAAAGAGTAATTACAATGAAGCTTCTTCGAG
>CANXYC010501751.1:0-16483 GCA_948193065.1 Aleurites moluccanus
AGCATTTTCATAATTAATTGGGTTATAATTGATTGTTGCATATCATTTAGGTTGTCATTTGGGTTCTACGCGGTACTGGTCGCTTATGCATCACCCGTACCCTAGGACCGTCACGACTTCCGAGATAGGTCGTGACAAAATTGATGCATAGTCGACTCACCTAAACCTCCAAATCACCAAATGCTACAAATTTACTACCAAATTTCTAAATCCTCGGTTTAGGCCAATTTTGATGATTTTTCCCGAACGAGTTTTCTGCAACGAAACGAACATCAATTAAATACCTAAAAATACCCAATTGACTTATTCTAAAGCCAATTTATACATCCTAATCCATATACTCAAAATCATATTACACAACTTTAATTTTAGGGTTTTAAATTGGGAAAAATTATTTAATGCATCAATTAATGCAATTAAACTATTTACCCATTCCTTTCATCATCAATTTAATCTAATTAAACCAAAAAATCAAACAAACAAACACTTACCAAATTTTCCCCAAAATAGCCGAAATTCCTATAGCTTTGTTCTTCAAAATTTTTTATTTTCTATGGTTAATTTTGGTAGAATAAGGTTTGTATGGTTTTAGTTTTATGTTTTCTACACTTTTTCTTTACAAATTAATGGAAGAAAAATAATTGGAAGAAAGGAAATGGAGCTACGGATGGAGGAGAAGAAATGCAGAAATTTTGGCCAAATTTGTTCTTATATAATAAGACAAATAGGTAACTTATACTTTAGTCCTCAAATTTTTCAAAATTTGGTTTTGGTCCTTTTTCGCTCGGTAATTAATTCTGGTAGTTTCGTCGGGAATCGGAATTCAAAGTGAATGTTTAAACATCATATTTTAATTAATACTATTTAATAAAAATAGTTTCAGGGTCGTTTTGAAACTCAGACTGTCGAAATTCACTATTCACCGAAAATACCCTTTATTTACCGTTTTGCCATCACTTACTTTATCAGTGTTCTTAAATATTTTCTCATATTTCTTTTTACTGTATTCACACATGAATATACATTATCATTTATCGTCAATCCAAATTCAGAAATTCATACGTCGACCGTTTCGCTATTTTTCGGCAGCGATATCGGTACCGACGATTTTCGAAAAATTTTCTCGTTTTCGCTCTAACTGAGTTTCTAAAATTATTATTGGTCATTTCGATATTTTTAATCCATATACTGAGAGTTTATTTACCAAAAACTTGTTATGCATAAATATGGGGTATTACAATACTTGGTTCAGTTTGGGTATTTGGATGTATGGAGATGACATTATGAACATATTTGTGCTGACAAATTGAGGTATTATGGAGTTAGGAATACTTGAAGGAGAGCTCAATAATTATTTTTATACTAACCCTTTGTGTTTAGTTTTGAAGTATGCAGATTTGAGGACAAATTTTTTTCAAGGAGAGGAGAATAATGTATTTCCAAGTCCAATTCCTTCTCCATAAAGCTTGGTCCATGATGAATCTCATAGCCCATATCCTTCACAATTGGTCCACCTCTCTACAAGATTAAACCCATAAATTCAACCTATGTCACAAGCATATAGAGCCTTATTTATGCACTTTTGATCCCAATTTAATTATCCAAAAGAAATCAAATCCAACTTTACTTAATCCGGACCAAGGTAAATCCTCAAGCCCAACTACTTTGCATTCGGCCCACCATGAACAGTTCAATATAGTAGCCCATTTGTCCAAGGCCTATGAACCATTTCTTTAAGAAATTGGGCTGAACTTAATTATACAAGAAAATGATAGCCCATCCTTTTTACTTAAAGACAAATCCGGCCCAAGAAGGGATAGTTGAAAAAGAGACATTAAATGGGCTATTTAAGATGACTAAAGCATAAATGGCCAATTTAAGACTCTTTCCCACGTGAGGGCTTAAGAAACAGGGGAGGGATTCATAATTTGGGTGCAAAGAAAGCCAACTTTTAAGCTCTTTTATTATTTTTATCTTTTTACTCGATTTGGCAAAAACAGACACTACTTTAATCATGTTTTTGCCAAATATGGATTATGAGCATTAATTAGCTATTAGATTTTATATTTTGACATTGTAAAGCCTATATGTAGGCTTGCATGTAAAAGAAAAGTAGACAGGATGAATATGAACCCTAATTTTCTCTTTTCAACTTTACTTTCTTTCTAGTTTCTTTATTCTAGCATTTAATGTTCTTGTTTTTACTTTTACAGAATTTTCCCTTTTGATACTTATTGTTTTCTTATAAATTTTCTTTTTTGATGCTTATTGTTTTCTTATAAGTTTTCTTTTTGAATGTTGTTTTCTTTAATTGTCTTTCATTTAACTTAATTTTCAGAATTCATATCAATCAAACTTTCTTCTTCTTCTTCTTCTTTCTTCTTCAAAATTCGTGAACCTCTTCAACATCCAAGAACCCTAGTTTTTCCCTCTCCCCAAAATTCATCCAAAAATCCTCAAATCACTATTAATCCTCACCAAAATTTTTAATATACTCTCCACTAGAGTTCCATCCCCATTGACTTTCATATAAACCCTAAAGTCATAAACCCATAAAACCCATCTTCCTCCTCGAAAGAGCACTAAAGCTATTGCCCATAAACCTCCTTTTAAGAACACCTCTTAAATTCATAAGAATCCTTCCTAAACACTTCAAATAGCTTATAAATCACTCCCACCAAGTTTTAAGTCATTTGGAGTTCATTTGCACATAGAATCAAAATCCAATCCTAGAGTAAGCTTCCATGCAATCTAGGCTACTACCCCAAATTTTGCTCCCTCTCTAATCAACCTATAATTCATGAAACCTACTTTAATCAACTCCAAATAGTTCTATTAGAAGGCCTTTCAAGTTTTATAGCAACATATTCCATTTACCCATCCAAATGGAAGTTAGAAGTTACAAACCCTAAGTTGGCAAATTAGGGGTTTTCCACAAATTGTCTCCATTGGATTGAATTGGCTGAATTTATGGTTGATTCAAGGAACAAAGACAACTATCAAAGGGATGGACTTCATCAATAAGCTTTTTTAGTTTGATTGGTAAACACTATATAGTATATGACTTTTTAGGTTTATGTCTAATTAGCAATGAGATTGATAAAATACATTTTTTAATCTCATAAATTATGATTGATGCCTAGCATAACATACCGTAATTACCTAATTAGAAATGAATATTTATAGTTGATTATTTAAACATTTCATGGACCACTGATCATAATTAATATGCACTAGAATCCCTTCATTACAAAATTTTGATATCGATTAGGGTAATGGATTTGTCAAACCCTAATATGCCTTGACTATATTGACTTCATCACGATTCTAATTCTCGATAAACTTGACTTCTACTAGAAACCTTTTTCTAGTTAATCTTAACTACATTGGCCAATGATTTATACGTAAAAAATAACCAGATAATATAGGATCTCTTCCTTTTTTACTCAAGTTACTGGATTCCATCTTGGTGATCACCTATCTTCTTACATAACTCGTTAGGCTATCATATGCCATATACCTATACATGAATAGCATCGGTATGTAAGCAGTAATAAATCCTAACTATCTATGCATGAGATAACTGTGTTGCCTCAAGTCGAAGGATTATATATACAATTATGACCTAGACGAAGAATTATTGTCTAGCAGTAAAACTCTATGTATTCATTATCTAAAGTCACAGTTCGACTACTCATCTAATGAATATCCACATGTTTATTTCAACATTATATGTGAAGTAGTATAAGACTCATTACCTCTATAATAATAAGTATCTTATATTGATTATGGAAAATAACAAAGGTAATAGTCTTCTGAAAATAATGACGCCTAGTCAATAGTCCTATGACCATGAACATTTTAAAATATTTATACCAAAGAGATCTGTCGCTCATATTCTCAACTTTTGAGAATAAATCCTCTTACAAATTACTTAAGGACTATACAATATAATGAAATACTTTTTATATAAAGAACATATATAATTTGCCATAAATAAGAGATGTTTTACAATCATATAGAATATACTAGGCTTGGCATATATCCCTAATAAAAAAAAATATTTCTTATGTTGATTGAAGAAAAAATGTTGAAAATAGATGTAATGACTAATTGTATAGACGAAGAAAAAATTGAGGGATGTTTTAATTAGTTTTTCAAAAAAAAAAAGAGGGACCACTTTATTAATTAAGTTAAAGCTCAGGTACTACATAGTAATTTGCCCTATTCTTTTTTTTTTTTTTAAATTCACCTCTGAACAATAAGGAAAGTTCTTGAATATAAGAATTAAAACTACATATTCAATATAAACATGCTAAAATAGATTTATTATATAAAATGACATCATGTTAAAATGGATTTATATGGTGATAGTGCTCTATCAAGGTGATGAATTGGATCTTTTCATGGCGGATTTGGCCCTGTTGATATTCTTGGACCTACAAAATAGCACACGATGCATTAGAGGCCCAAATCAAACTTTGATGCTTAAGTCAGTTTCTTGTGACTCAAAGAACTTGAAGGAACAAGATGATTATTTTTTTCCCTCTAGTTTTGGAGAGAGAAAATACTTTTTAGTGAGTGAAAGAGGTGAAAAAGTGTAGAGTTCAATCCGCTTTTGGTAGGTGATAACGTCAGATATATATCATTAGTTTCGAGCTATTGGATGAGGTTGGTGAACAGGTGGAAGCATCATACTAGTGTTAAGATTGTACTGTTCAGATAGGACAAGCACGTGTCTTATTGTGTCAAAGATAGCAGGCAAGCAATAACTCTTTTGCATATTGTGTTAGAGTAGTGCTTTATCTAAAAGGACTTTACCTTTATCATATTGGAGTGGAGGGATGGAGGAATGACGAGCTTATCTATATCTAGGCAAGACTATATGGCAAGGTGAATTGCATGAGGGTGTTTCTCTTGAAAGCCAAAGGGGTGAGGTGCTCCCCTGAGGTAGTACCTCGTTGCTGAGCTGATTTTGAGCTCCTTTGAATTTGGTCATCAAGTGAGCTTTGAGTTTCTCAATTTCTTTGGATGTTTATAAGCTGCGATATGATGGGTCATCTTTTGATTAGGCCCAATTCAATCCATCAAACTTATTCCTCATCAGAGGCCCCTAACTCTATTATCTACGGAGAAGTAATTGACAATAATGAGAATATAAGGAACAAATTGAAGCAAGTTCCTTAGTTAGCTTTCTCGAGCTTATGGCTCCCTCCTAATGATAACTAGCAACACTAAGCATGTGAAGTGATGGTTTTGAGGTATAATAACCCAAATTTTTATTAATTTTAAAATTCTTATTTGATCAAATATTACATATATTTCTTCATATATTTACATTTAATTTGACATATATTTATCATATTTTTACATTTAATTTGAAATATATATATATTATGGAAATAGTCAATTAAATTTTTTTTTGAAGTTATTATAAATTTTGAATATTACCCCTGTTTGGGATGGGTTGAGGGGGTTGTTGTGCATTTTTGCATAGTAACTCCTAATGTAGTACATTTTGGGAACTTAAAAATTTTTGTAAAAATTTTTAAAAACTGTAATTTAATAATATTTGATATAATGATTCCAATAACATATTTTTTATGCTAAACAAAAATCAAATGGATAACAAAAAATAAATTACCAATGCGATAAATTTAAACCATTAGATTTGATACATAAAATTTATAATACATTTTTTACTATCCATTTTATTTTTATTTAGCACAAAAAATATATTTTTAGATTCATTACATCAAATACTATCAAATTATAATTTTTTAAATTTTTTATAAAAATGTTTAAATCCTCAAAATATGTCACATGAGGAGCTACTATGTAAAAATACACAATAGTCCCCCTCAATCCGTTTGAGATTAAAGTTTATTCCACTTTTTGAGATCTTTAATAGCGGTCATGACTCAACAGTTGCGCCCGTAATTCCAACAATATTGCTCATTACTCCAACTGTAGCGCCTGCGAGTTTCACTCTTTCTGGGACTTAAGCTACTGCCTCTCTGAACTCCTTAGTAACGGTCATGATGCATATTAGTCCCTACGACTCCTTAGTCCCGTCTATTATTTTTTCAGTAGCGTCTACGAATTCTTCAATTCTAGGTTTCAAACTTCTGCTCTAACTTATATTGCATATAATCAAACAAACATGGTTAAATCACATAATTAATTATTTGCAACATTAAAATAAGTAATGCATAGACGTTAGGTCTAATAAATAATAATACTCTCTCATCACCCATCTCATTTCAGAAAAAAGCTGGGCGGATAAATATCTATTTATATATTTTTAAAAATTATATATTTATTTCTACATTTTTTTAATATATCCGTGCAATATAATTTATATTTTATATAAAAAATAATTATAAATTAATTTTAAATATAATAATAAAAAATAATATATATAATCATATTTAATTCGGAGCGATATTACTATTATTCAAATCTGATCCCAACTTAATTCGAATTCAAAATAAAAAATTTATTTTTTTATTTACTAAACGCCCCATCGAAAATAAAATAGACAACTATTCGATGAAACCGACAAAATTGCCAACCCTATCCCCAATGAATAGTTAAAGTTTATTTTTAACTATTCTATATATTGCAGATGAGTAGCAATCCACGCCGTGGTAATGAAAGGTAAGCTATTATAAAAAAAAAGTAGCATTAAAAATTAAAATCAACTCAATTATTCAAAAATTATAAACTTTTCAATTGTATATTATCCATAATTGAATAAATATATTTAAAAATAACTAATTTAAGCTTTATTTTGTAATGAATATTTTTTTGGAGAATCACTTATTAATTATATTTAGACCTAATTTGACACAGCTTATGAAAATAATTTTTCATATGGGAAAAAATTCTATTCCTAAAAGTGATATTTGCAAAAGTAATTAACTGTATATTTATGTTTGGTAAAATACAATATAAAAACTGATTATAAACTCATAAAGGTATTTTTGTTCACTAATTTTTTAAAATCAGCTACGCGTTTAATCTAAAATTCAGTTATCTAGAAAAGTTTCAATTTCTAACTTATTCAAATAGTTAAATTTTAGCTATCCAGATAATTATTTTTATTAATTTTGATATTTACTAAACACTATAAACTGAGCCAAAATCAGTTTCTCAAAAAAAAAAAATATTTTTTTCTTTTCATAAATTGTACCAAACGGGCACTTATTATAGTTTTTTAGATGTATTTAATATTTATTGGTTGTGAAAGTTTTAAAAATTGAGAGAATAACTATTTGTAAAATTATTTTTCGAATGTTTTATTTACAGATAAATTGAAAGTAAAACGTTATTAAAAATGAAAATAAAAGAGAACAATTACTTATCAGTTAAATTATTTTAAAATTAAATAAATAAATAAATGTTTTGCCAAGTCCAGCTAAATCAGTTAAACCTAAACTCAGTGTGGTCTTTTATTAGTTAAATAAAAAAGAAAAACCTAATCAACTCTTGACCAAGCAAAAGATGGCTTAAAACCCTCCGAGTCAATTGTGATTAAACAGAATACTCATTCTGCCACGTGTCAACAACCCACATCCTGGTTGCTTTATATAACAACAATTACTCTTTCAAAAATCTATACTGTCCCGCAAATCATATTCTCATTCTCATCTCCAGACAATAATGGAAGCATTAACTAGCTTCTCCTCTAATATCCTTACAAGAACCACTACCAAAACTCTGTCACCTCCGCCAAATTTAATTCTTCTGAGTCGATCAAAAATTGGCTTTTCACCGTCTACTATCTTCAAGGGACTATGTTTTGATCATTTGCTTTCATTTCGATCCATCACTAAATGTCATGTGGTTTCTGATGCTGAGGTACACGTTCCCTTTCTTTCCTTCCTGTCTCTCAGTTTCATTTCCGTTTACTTGAACCAAGAAATGGCTTAATCAAATTATTTAAAAAGTCTCAGCTTGATTTGTTTATATGTCAAAATAGGTGATAGGCCTGGAAAATGTTCCTGGCATGTCAAAAATACGTGAGTTTGCGCTACTTCGCACATTCTTGAGTTCAAGTATAATTATTATAATCTCACTAATCATTTGAGCTTACCATCTTCTCAGAAATATCAAAGACTGCCCATGTGAAATTCCAGTTGTTGAAGGAATGCATGTTTGGTGATCAATTTCTGCTGGTAGGCGATGATCCAATGCTTGGTTTGTGGAATCCCGCAAATGCTCTACCAATGAACTGGTCAGATGGTCACCTTTGGAACATTGAGTTGGTAATAAGAAATAAATTTTTCAAAATAATGTTTATATAATTTTGTAGGCATTTAATATGAATTTTTTTCTTCTTAATTTAGTCTAATAAGGTCTCTTAACTTGAAACTTCAGATGACTCCAACACTAATGAGTTAAAGCTCATTGGTAAATGATTTTTCAAAATAATGCTACATAATTTGCAGGCATTTAACTTGTTCTTTTTTTTTTCTTTTTCTTGCTAATTTGGCTCAACCGAGAGCTCAAACTCGAGACTCGGAGATGACTTTAGCAGCACTAAAATAAAACTCATTGATATTTAATGTTAATTTTGATAAAGATTTGAAATTTTTGTTAGGATATACCGATCGAATCAACAATTCAATTTAAATTTATACTCAAACAAAGCACAGGAGAAATTCTCTGGCAGCCTGGCCCAGACAGAATTTTCAAGAGTTGGGAAAGCAAAGGCACTGTAGTTATTGCAGAAGATTGGGAAGATCCTGAAGCTCAGAAAATTACAGAAGAACAAATGAACAATCCAGATTTTGAACCCATTGTTGCTGGAAATAATGGTAACACTGCCTATGCAGGAGAAAAATTTAACAGTGAGGTTTTGAGCAGAGAAAGCAGCAGCTGCAGCAGAACACTTGTACCTGGTATGATGCCTCCAAGTGATGCCTACTGAAGAAGCACTTTCCTCCAAGGAACTTGGAACTGTCATTACTGATGCCTTATTTGGATTGGATGCAGCTAAGGAGTAGAAGATTCCTGAAATAATTTGTGATGAACAAAGATTTTCATTCCCTTGCTTATTTTTCAGTAGCAGGTTATTGCTATAATATTTCTGCCAATAGAAAGCTTGAGAATGAATTGTATAAATATGGATCTTGTTTGGCTTTCCCATTATGTTGTTTTTACTTTTAAGATGCTATTGAAGTTGTTCCTTGCAGAAAGATATTATAATTTCATTTTCTCTGATCTTTAGTTGGGTAAATATAGTTGGGATATAATTTCTGGCTGCAGACCTGGGAGTGGCATTTTTAAAAACAGTCGGAAAAAGTGGCGTATATATTGCAGGCAGTCGTTAGGTTAGGCATTTATTGGGGAATTTGTGCAAACTGGAACAGAGAACTTCATCCATGCACAATAGGCACTCGATTAGCCAGGTTCAAGGCTAATGACCTCATTCCTTTCCAGAGTTCTGTTTCCTGATTACTTCACTGGAAAAAGGATGCATCAACTTGATAAATGAAAGCAACTCAAAAACAGATTCTTGTGTTTCTTTGTGCAACTGTTGAAAACATGCTGTAGATTGATAATCCTGACCTATTCATGTCACTACAACAAAACGAAACGTGGAACTGTAACAAGCTCTACAACCCAGCTTTATGTCCTCTAACCTGCCTCTTCATACAACATGAAGCATGCATCAGTACAAAAAAGAAACCCCACACAACATGGCCAGAACATGAATCCTTGCATCTTTAACCAAAATTACTCCCCATATTCGCATCTGGACAATTTGAACCAACTAATATTTATGGCAATTTCTAGCCACACACAAATTGAAGATTGACCGAAAAAAAAAAAGTAGGAGACCTTTTCACTTTTATCATTCGATTGACCATGATCTCCTCATTTTTAAAAGACCATCATTTTACATCTAAGAAGGAGAAATTTGAGATATGAAATTAAGAATATAATATCTTTGCAATATGAAGTGTTACCATTAACATTTCCCTCTGCCATTGCTGAAACATGGAACCTACCTTTTCCAATACAATGTCAACCACTCTGAAAATTCAACAATTCAAAACAACAAAAATATCATCAAATATCCTGCTCCATCATGCTGCAACAGTGTAGATATTTCATGTCACAGTTTACAATCTAAGCAAAGTACAGATAAAACTTATCCAGCAAAAAGAAACGGGGCAAGAGCTCTTAGAATGACCCTGTTGCATATTGGTAAGCCTGAACGTGGTCCTACGTGTGGACACTCAACTCTCTGATTTATGCCTGTGATCTTCTCTTTCTCTATGGCGACTGGAGGAAGAATCCCTAACTTGGGCAGACCATTTGTCCCCTCCTCTCTTATCCTGGTCTTCTCTAAGATGGGATTCTTATTCATGCCTCTTTAATCTCTTTTCGTCCTGCATATCATCATTGTCTCTTGACATTAGCTCCAATCCATCACCATCATGCCTTCTCAATCTCCCTTCATCCCTCTTATAATCATCTTGCCCACATTTTGGCTCAAATTCACTGTCTTCATGCCTCCTTGACCTCTGTTCGCTGGTCCTTTGACAATCTTCTCTTGATTTTGCCTCCTCAAATTCCTCATCTCCGTGCCTTCTCGATCTCTTCTCACCTCTCCTATGATAATCTTCTCTTGACTTTCGCTCAAATTCACCATCTTCATGCCTTCTCAATCTCTTCTCATCTCTCCTATTATAATCCTCTCTTGACTTCTGCTCAATGTCATTATCGCCGTGCCTTCTTGGTCTCTTGTCCTCCCTCCTATCACTCCATTTAAGGTGGCTCTCTGAGGGCCTCCCATTGCCAGATCTTTGCTCGCTCTTCTTTGGACCCTCAAACTTGTCATGTCCCCATCTTAGGCTTTTATCCTGAGGACCCCATCCTGTGTTTGCAGCTCTCTGGATGCAGAAAGAAAGCAACGTTTAAATAGGCACCTCAGCACTAATTGAAATGAAAAAATAAATCCGTATAACCTAATGCTTGGCAGCACATTCAAATTCCCAACCTCACCTACAAGTTCCTTTAACCCAAAAAGCATCTCAACATTTTTTTAACATGAAAATATGTAAAAAGAAAAGCCTGAATTGATGAGACAGGTAGTGAAGAATATCAAATAAAGTAAACAAATCTAAAACCAATACTTTAAAAAGTTCAAAAGCAGATAAAGAAAATTAAGGAAAAAAAGCAATCATGTGAGAAAGTAAATTTTTATCTCAAAAAATATCATTCACTAGAATCAATTACTATCAATAAGGTTAATGCTAAATCTTAACAAATGAGAAGTTCCAACTACACATTAATATCTGTATCCATATTTGAAGGAGCAGTAGTATTTGAATGAGCTGTTTCAAAGCATGGGTAATTTTTCTGGCTACCAATATAGTGATTTATGCCCCTACACCTAGAAACACTGACAACAAAAAGAATCCAGGTCAATGATCTGCAACCATAAGCATATTTAGGAAAAGAACAAAAAGCACTTGGGAAAAGTTAAGTACCCAAGAGAAAACCTTGAAAGATAGGCAAGTTACACAACTATCTGAATAGAAATAAGCTTGAGCCTATGCAACACTATTCTACCCTCAAAAAAGCAATCCTCTTGAGCCATATTGTCTTCATTGTGCATAAGAGAGCAAATCTCTGAATGCCCTCCAACCAGCCACCAGCACCATCCTCCCCTCCCCCAAAAAAAAATAATAAAAATAAAAAAGGTTATCATCTGAAACATTGTTTTGGGTGAAAAGAGAAAAGGTTAATACCACAAATTCCTTGCAACAGGGCAGTGTATAGAGTTTGATACAGCTAACTGCATGTGGAGATTAGGGTTGTGTATATGGGTCAGGCAGGCATGCTGGACACTTGGAGGTGACCTGCAAAACTAAACCAACAGTATTGGTTTTTCTCATTGCAAGCTACTATGACATAGAGACTGTTTCCAACACCTTTCACCAATTTATTAAAATCATGCAAATACAGCAGCCCATGAAAAAATAAACAAGAAAAACTATATCAAAAAATTTGTACCAAATTAAATACAAGTTCCCAGAGATCCTTAACCACCATGTGCATAATGAAACAAAAAATTATGAAATAAGCCAGAACTGATTGTCATTGACTTGTTGACTTAGCATTTCTTAGGAGCGCTATCTGTACTGAAAATTCACCTGTAATATTGTAGCCAATAGCAAACTGATTTGTGTTGCTGAAACCTTTAGAGTTTAGATATCACACGCAATGCAAACAATCAGACTCTTCATTTCTATAACACATGCTTCATTTTGCTTTAATCAATTGGGATTTAAACAAAAGAAGTATTACACAGAAATAAAAAGAAGAGTAATAAAGGCATAGGAGTGAGAGTGGCACTGTGAACAAGATGGATGGGCAGATAGATGGCATGTAAAATGAACAAAAATGGCACAGGCAAATGAGTACATATAATAAAACTACAACTAATACACTGTTTGATGAAACCAGTTTTATTAGATTATACTTCACTGGGTTGTGCATTTTTCCAATTTTTGCTACTCCCTGGAGGTCATCACACGCACTAATGATTTAAAGTATCATCCAATACATATCAGCATTTTTGTGTGATAGAACAGCAAACAGTGATGAAAGAGAGCTCTGTGCACTGAGCAATACTATGTATTATTTTAAAAAAAAATGCAATTTGTTCAAATTACCAAGTGCAGCCTGAAAATGAAGAAGATCAATAGTTCTGCTATTATTGCAGGAATAAAGTAATTTACTAAAAGTTAAACTTGAAAATGATTCTCTAATTGACTAGTGTACTTCATAATCTCATATGCTAAACTGCTAAGAAAAATAACATAAACGATTAATATGATGATATATTGATATTAACTTGCACATGCTTTGGATTTGTTTTGAATTTGATATTAATATTTAATTGCTTCAAATTTGTTCTAAATATTCCACAACTTAAGCATAAGCATAGTAATAAAGGAACAGACCCAAAGAAAGAGTGTCTAGGTACCCATTCTGATGAAATTGTACCAATTAATATACTAGTCTTACTTGCTCATCATGGGAAAATTTGCAGCTAGCTCCACGACTACATTCACCTCTCTGGAAAGCACGGCACACTCCTCAAGCTTCACTTTTCTGCCGTTCTGTCTCTTCATCTTCCTCCTCTTTCTTCTTGTAGTTACTAACATGATCAGCCCTTACAATTCGACTACCAACCTCTTCTCCATTCAGATTATCTGAAGAAAAATCCAATGTATAAGCAAATACAAACGATTAATTTGGTAACTCTTATAATTAAAGAAATATGGTAGAGCACTAGAACCAACCTACAGCAAGATTTGTGCTTCTTTGATCCTCATACGCAATAAAAGCAAAACCTTTTGATTTACCAGTAGCCTTGTCACTAACTAGATTAACATCAACTATCTCCCCGTATCTGAAAAGGGTTATTTTAACCATATACATTAGTGGTAAAACAAGATAGAATCAACCCATTCTTAGGAAAAAGCAAACAATTATTCACACAATGAAAGAGTATCAGAACATTATTGCATATGGAAAAATTCCAGTACCAGTCATCTAGTACTGCCTGTGAAAATATGTATGAGCATGTATTTCTCATATATTTCTCTTCCTAATCTTGTTTTACCTCTTCCCATTTTCCTTTCCTTTCCTTATTAAGAATTCAAATGCAAGTTTTCTGCAATCCATTTAGACCCCAAGTGTCCCTAAAAGCTATATCTGATAAGGGTTTGCTCTTAACTATTGTAAGGTACTCCAACAAAGTTTGAATTAGTGTTCCTACAGGTCCGAGCACTTGCTCTCACATAGTTTCTCAGGTAGTGAGATGATTTAACTTAGAATTTGAAACCAAACTATAAACAAATACCCTTCTTGACTGACTTCCTAAATAGAACAATTAATCAAGAAGAAAAACAAAGAAACACTCTCCTGACTCACTAAAAAAGCAAAATTGAAGAAGAGCTGAACAAGAAAATGGCAAAATTGAAGAGAGAAATCATTACTGAGCAAATACAGCAAGGAGATCGCCTTCAGTGAGGTCGAAAGAATGCCGCCGACAAAAATGTAAGCAGAATCTTTGTATTTGGCATGCCAAGATGCGTCCTCTGATATCCCTAAATCAGCTTCTTTTGAATTTATGTTCTGTATTCATTTCACCGGCGTCCATGGATTCATCTTCCCTCTCTCTCTCCTGAAAGTAAAAAAGGGGTTCTCTAGGCTCCAAGCCTCCAACGGATACAGATCGCTAACTGAGTGTATTTGGAGAGCAGCCAGAGAGCCAAAAAAAAAATGAAAAAGACAGAACCAAACGACTGCTAATAGGTAAAATATGAATAAAACGACACAAATCTTTCTCGTCGTTGAACAAATTGGTCTTATTTGGTTGGGTGGGGGAATTCAAAGTAGGAAGAGGATTTGAAAGTGAAACGACACATCTTTTGTAAAATATTATTATTACTGTTTAAGCACGAGGTTTTTTGCAAGAAGCTTTTGCTGCAAATGAATCTTTGGTTATTGCAGGTTCTCCGACAGCAGGATCCACCTCTCCCCAGAATGCAAATTTAGTGCAGGTTGATGATTGTAACGCCAATGTAAACTCACTAATATACTCATACATGCGATTGGGGGTAGATTCAAGTGACCCTGTGACAGACAGAGACGTGAACAAAAGAGACATGCCCTTTTGCATTTAAGAAACATGTTTGTTTCATTTAACAGTCTAAAATCCTTCCAATGAAAAACTTATATTGTCATGATATTATTTTTCCACTCATGTTAATATTGGTTTTTTAGATGAATTAATTGACTAAGAGCATCGCTCTTCAAATTTACAAATATTTTTATTTTAAAGAATTAATGATAATTTATCAACTTCAATAAACTCTTTAATTTGAAAAAATAAAATACAGAGTGGAACTTAACTCTTCACATGTGAAGAGTTAAAACAAACTCTCTACATAAAACATTTAATATGTATATTAAATATTTTATAGTTTTCAAAATAAAATAATTACTGATTATTTTTATTTTTATTTTTTATATATATATTAAAAATACAATTGCAGGGTATATACGTTATTCATTTATGCTAAGTTCTTCCATTTTCTTCCCAAATCATGAACTCTCAAAATAATCTAAATCTAGATTTTGATTGCAATGAAAATCCCCAATTTTTTACCCAAATTTTAATATCTAATAATATATCTTATTTCATGAACACTCAAGAATTCCAAGTATCTTCTTCACTGGAACCAAACTCTAAAAAATCAAGAGGTGGCAATTTTAGTACAGAGGAAGATATTCTCATCATATCAGCATGGCTCAATATTAGTTTGGATGCAATTTAAGGAAATGAACAAAAACACAAGGCTTATTGGATTCTATTGTAGGAATATTTTCACAAATATAAAAAATTTGCTTCAGATCGATTACAAGTTTCTTTGATGAATTGGTGGTCGACGATCCAATTAGCCACAAATAAATTCTGTGGATGCTATACACAGATTGAAGTTAGGAATCAAAGTGAGATTAATGAGCAAGACAAGATCAACTATATACATAAATCAAGCATATAAATTATTTTCTTACCTTAAAATTAAATTATTCCTTTTGTATCTATATCAACGTATATATATAAATAAATAACTATATAATATAATATAAATATAAATATAATGATTTTTAAGGTAATAAATCAATTTTTTTGAGAATATATATATATCTTTGGTAATAAATCAAACATATAAATTATTTTCTTACATTAAAAATTATTTATTTATTTATTTGGTATATATATATATTCAATATGGTGATATTTAGAATTTCATAATGGTTGCAGTTAGTGATATTACCAAATATGTACTCCAAACAAATATTTTTGTAATATAAATATAAGAGAGGTTGATTCTTAAGGTAATAAATTAATTTCTTAAATATGATAATGTTGATAACTAATTTTATGGTGTAATTGGGTGTTTGATAGCATTATTGAAATATAAAGACAAATGAATTTGATGATTGATTTAGTGATTGTTTACAAGTTATGTAATATAAAATATAAATCATTGTAAATTTCTAAGGTAATAAATCAATTTATTGAATATAGTAATGTTGATGACTAATTGTGTGCCTTAAGTTTAGTTGTTTGGGTGCTTCATAGTTTTATTATAATTTTATTACATATCAATTATTTTATTTTTTATTATTATTTTTCATTTTTTCATTTTGTAGATTGCTCATGCAAAATTATTATACCAAAAGTTGAATAAAAGTAAACCCCCTTTCCAATTTGAACATTGTTGGAATATATTAAAATTCTAACCAAAATGGTTAGAACTGCCAAAAGAAAAGGTCAGTAAAAAGTAAACATAGAGGCTCTTCTCCAAATTTCTCATCTGCTCCAACTTCAGAGTATGTGGAACTTGGTGATGACAACATTCCTAATTCTAATTTTGTGGAT
>CANXYC010501942.1:0-10861 GCA_948193065.1 Aleurites moluccanus
CTTTTCATCCAATGGTTAGATTTTGATAAGCCTAAATTGATACCATAGGCTTGCATACACCATATAATTCCATAATGCAAAGGAAAAGACCATAATATCCTTAGTTCAAATGGAAATCCCAAATTGAGCAGCTTTGCCCGGGTTTAATTCTCCAACAATAATTCATTTAAACATAATATCATCATTTTCATGTCCTAATATTCTTTTATACCTTCAAATATGATGTTAATTCTATAAAAACTCGAAGGGGTGTGAAATGACCATTTTGCCCCCAATTCATTAAAAACTAAAATTTTCCTGATTTTGTCCGAACAGTCTTTAAACCTCTTTAACTCATATATTACGTCATAAAACATGCAAATATGTTCAATTCAAGCATAAACATACAATATTACACAACTTTCAATTCAAGAAAAAAAAAATTTCCCCCTAATTGCCCCTTTATGATTCAGGTTCTAAGTTATAGGTGAGGTGTTACATTTTACCCCCCTATAAATAAATTCGTCCTCGAATTTACTTTAAGGTTATAGGTAGAATAAAAACCTAACTCCTGGAAAAGGTGGGGTACTTATGTCTCATCTCAGCCTTATTTTCCTAAGTATACTCCTCTATACTTCTACTATGTCATAATACTTTAATTATAGGAATACTCTTATTTCGAAGCTGTCTGCTCTTATGATCTACAATCTGTATTGGAATTTCCTCATATGATAATACTTCATCAATTTCAATCTCCTGGAATTGAAGCATATGGTCACCCACTACAAATTGCACATCTTTTCTCTTTGAATATTCGTAGCACTTCTGCTTGATGAAAGTAGTCTTTATTCTTACTTGTATGATAGGGACTTTCTTCATTGTTTCTCTGATCAGATCTGACCCCTCTAACTGCCTTTCAAATTTAACATATACAATTCCAACATATCCTCCAATGTCTGAATAACTCTCTCTGTTTGTGCATCTGTCTGAGGATGGAATGCTGTGTTGAAATGCAAGGTAGTGCCCCATGCCTCTTGGAATTTCTGCCAAAATCTGGAGGTGAACTGAGTACCTCTATCAGATATGATCACTAATGGAACCCCATGCAATCGTACAATTTTATCCACATAGAGTTGAGCATACTGTGCAGCTGTGTAAGTTGTCTTTACTTCTAAGAAGTGACCTAACTTTGTCAATCTGCCCATTATCACCCATACTGATTCATACCCTTTTTGTGTTCTTGGCAAACCCACTCAAAATCTATTGTCACTTGCTCCCATTTCCACTCTGGTAGCTGGATCTCTTGAAGCAAACTGGAAAATTTCTGATGTTCAAATTTCACCTGTTGACAGGCTAAGCATTTAGAAACAAACTTTGCTACATCACCCTTCATGTTAGGCCATCAATAAAATTCTTTCAAGTCATGGTACATTTTTGTTACCCTTAGATGCATTGTGTAAGGAAAGTCATGAATTTCTTTCATGATCTGCTCTTTGAACCCTTTAACATCTGGAACACACGATTGGCCCTTACATTTTAATACATCTCCCTCAACAGAAAAATCAATAGCCTTACTATTTTGAACCAAGTCTCTGATATTATCATATTATCGATCCTCATTCTGGGAACTCTCTATCTCATTTACACACAAGGATTTCACTTGATACTATGCTATCAATACTATTTCCTGTCCCTGTGATTCCAAATTCAAAGTCAACCCATAGCTCTTAGCTCCCGAAATTCTCATACCAGTGGTCTTTCTGAAGTAGTCACATGTGATAAACTTCCCATAGATTTTTTACTCAGTGCATCTGCTACCACATTTGCTTTCCCAGGGTGATACAGAATCTGGCAGTCATAATCTTTTAACAATTCAACCCATCTCCTCTATCTCAAGTTCAGTTTTTTCTGTTATAGGATGTACTGTAAACTTTTATGATCAGTGTAAATCTCACATCTCACCCCATATAGATAATGCCTCTATATCTTTAGAGCAAAGATCACTGCTGCCATTTCTAAATCATGGGTGGGGTAATTCATCTCATGTTTCTTCAATTGGCGAGAAGCATAAGCAATCACTTTTCTATCCTACATCAATACACAACCCAAACCAATCCTTGAAGCATCACAGTATATAGCAAAATTGCTTGCCTCAGTAAGAGGAGTCAACACTAGTGCAATGGTCAAATAGGCTTTAAGAGTCTGGAAACTCTTTTCACATTCTTCATTCCACTGGAACTTCACATGTTTCCGGGTCAACTTGGTCATTGGTGCAGTAATTCTGGAAAAATCTTTAACAAATCTGCAGTAATACCCTACCATACCAAGAAAGCTTCGGATCTCTGTGACTATAGTGGGACGTGGCAAATTTGCAACTGCTTCATTTTCCTGTGGGTCCACTTTTATGCCATCTTACTCACAACATGTCCAAGAAATATCACCTCTGTCAACCAGAATTCACATTTAGAAAATTTTGCATACAGCTGATGATCTATCAATAATTGCAATGTAATTCTGAGATGTTCTTCATGTTCCTTTCTGCTCCGTGTTCTAAAAGCAGTCTTTGCAATGTGTTCACTTTTTATCCACAACGGATGATACCCTGACCTCAAATCTATCTTGAAGAAGAAGCAAGCTCCCTATAACTGATCAAACAAGTCATCAATCCTAGGCAAAGGATATTTATTTTTCACTGTCACCTTATTCAATTGCCTATAATCAATACACATCCTCAATTATCCATCTTTTTTCTTTACAAACTAGACTGGCACTTCCCAAGGTGAACTATTAGGTCGAATAAAAACTTTTATCACATAACCCCTATAACTACTTTTTCAACTCTTTTAGCTCTGGTAGTGCCATTCGATAGGGTGGAATAGATATGGGATCAATACCAGGATATACCTCAATCTCAAACTTAATCTCCCTTTCTGGTGGTAGTCCTAGAAGATCAACTGGAAATATATCTGTAAATTCTTTCACCACAGAAATCTGTTCTAACTCTTTGGATACCCCTGTAATCAATCTATGTTGCTAAATAAGCAATACACCACTTTCTCATCAACCTCTCTGCCTGTACTATAGGCACTAACCCTGATATATATAATTGTTAGCCTCCCCCTGGAACATAAACTTTTCATATCTATCGAGTAGAAACTTTATTCTTTTCAATGCACAATCAATGATAGCTTTATGATCAGTCAACTAATCCATACCCAGGATAATATCAAACTCTAATACAGGTAACTTAAACAACTCAGCAAGTAAGGATCTATCACAAATTCTCATATCACAAACATCATACTTATGCTCTACAATAACTGTATCTCTTATTGGTATGGCTATTTCTAAAGGCACATGTAAAGGTTTTCTACCCAATCCCCAATTTCACAGCAAAGACAAGTGATATGAAAGATTGGGTTATACCCGAATCAAATAACACATAAGCCATTATATTATGTATAGAAATCATACCTACAACTATCTCATGTGATCCTTGGGTCTCCTGCTGGGTCACTACAAAGACACACCCCTGGCCTCTACTAGCTGTTGGTTGTCCTATTGGTCTGCCTCTACCTGTACTCCCCTCTGCCCATGTGTACTGATAGCTGGGATGATTCTGCCTCTGAAAACTGTGCAACTCTGAACATAGGGCAATCTCTGTAAAAATGCCCCAACTGTCCACATCTAAAGCATGCCCCCGATCTGATACGACATGCCCCAAAATGTCTCCTCCCGCAATAAGCACATGTGGGCACTAATGATGTCATCTTCTGAACTGGTCTACTAGGGGCTCGGAAATATCTAGGAACAGGAGGCCTAAAACTTGTACTTGTCACAAGGTTACTTTCCCATAAGCCCTCTGCCAAAAACCTATACATTATTCTCTATTTGAACTCTTCCCAATCCATTTGATCACAACTTGTTTTCTACAACAAATTAATCACTAATTAGTTACCTATTAATATCCAATTAACATATTCTAACATCAATTAACACTAACTAACACTAATTCAATTAGCTAAGACTTACAACTTCCATTAGGTTTAGAAATTTAGGGATTTCTATCAATTTGCATCAATTGATGCAATCCAACTAAAAACCCATCTAATTCAACCTTAGAATCATTCAAATAAACCATTAAAACTAACAAACTAACTTCTTACCTTGATGAAGTGTGATTTTCGAATTCTTCCCTTCCAAATTCCTTGAATTTCTTCAACTTTCAAAGCAATCTAATGGAAGGAAAAGATAGAACAAAGGTTAAACTCAAATTTTCTATGAATTTTTCTAAGGAATTTGATGTAAAAATGGTGAAGAATTGGATGGGAAAAGATGAAGACTAGGTTCGGCCAAATGAAGGGAAGAAGGAAAAGATGAGCCAAAATTTCTAAGTCATTCTTTTATACCAAAAATCAATTGAAAAATTATAACTTGATCCTCGAACTTTCATTAGTTACACCTTGGTCCAAATTTTTCTGCAATTTATTCTGTCACTTCTGTCAAAATTTGGAATACAAAGTGGGATTCAATAAGCTTATTTTAATTTATATTTATTAATAAAAATGATTCCAGAGTCATTCTGTAATTTCGATGGACCCATTTTTACTATTCACCTTAAAGTTCCTTTTATTTACGATTTTTCCATTGGTTCTTTTCCAGTGTTTCTAAATAATTTTCACTTCTTTCTTTTCACCAAAATTACACATGTATTATGGTGATCTTTTACCCCCAGGTCAACTTCAAAAATTCTTCTATTGACCGGACTGTTAATTTCTCGGCAGTGTTCCCGACACCGCCGCTTTTCGGAAAAGTAACTAGTTCGCTTTCTAACTGTGTCTCTAAAATTATTTCCCATCATTTCAAGACTTATGAACCATATACTGAGAACTAAATCATGCATGTGAGTTAGGAATTTCTAGGGCATTACATTCTACCCCCCTACAAATAAATTTGTCCTCGAATTTAAATAAATACATACCTCACTGCTGAAATAGGAAAGGATATCTGCTTCTCATCTCCTGCTCACTCTCCTAAGTGCACTCCTCTATGGACTAATTCCTCTAGAGCACTTTAACCATCGAGATCTCCTTATTTCGTAGCTGTCTGACTTGTCAATCAATGATCTCCACTGGAAGCTCCACATAAGACAAGTCATCACTGAGATTCACATCCTGAACCTCCAATATGTGAGATGGGTTAGACACATACTTTCGTAGCATAGAGATATGAAAAACTGGATGTACGTAGCTCAAACTAGGTGGAAGAGCCAATCTATATGCCACATTACCAATCTTCTCAAGAATCTCAAACGGACCTATAAACCTTGGTGATAACTTTCCCCTCTTCCCAAATCTCATAACACCCCTCATCGGTGAGACCTTAAGGAAGACATGATCACCAACTGCAAAATGTACATCTTTCCTCTTCGGATCAGCATAACTCTTCTGCCTACTGAAGGCAGTCCTCATCTGATCTTTGATCATAGGCACTTTTTCTATAGTCTCCTTAATCAACTCTAGCCTCTCTATCTATTTCTCCCCTCACTCCACCCAACACACTGGAGATCTACATTTTCTACCATATAGTGCTTCAAATGGAGCTATACTAATAGAAGAGTGGTAGCTGTTGTTATAGGAGAACTCAATCAACGGTAGATAATAATCCCAGTTACCTTTGAAATCCAAAACACACAATCTAAGCATATCATTTAAAGGCTGGATTGTCCTCTTTGACTGCCCATCAGTCTGCGGATAGAAAGCAGTACTGAACCGTAACTAGGTACCTATGGCCTCCTAAAACTTCTGCCAGAACCGAGAAATGAATTGTGTTCCTTTGTCTGAAATAATCATCAAAGGAACTCTATGAAGTCGCACAATCTTATCCATATATAACTGTGCATACTGAGTTGTCGTATAGCTGGTCTTAACCTCCAGAAAATGAGCATACTTTGTCAGACGGTCTACAATCACCTATATGGAGTCATAACCCCTTGAAGTCCTCGATAGACCCACTACAAAATCCATAGTTACCTGCTCCCATTTCCACTCTGGCAACTCAATCTCCTGAAGTAGCCCTGATGGCTTCTGATGCTAAAACTTAACTTACTGACAGGCTAAGCATTGAGACACAAACTGAGCTACATCTCTCATCATCTCTGGCCACCAATATACATCTCTCATATCATGGTACATCTTGGTAATCCCTGGATGTACACTGTATGCTGAATAGTAAGCCTCTCTCATAATTTGATCCCGCAGCCCATCAAAATCCGATACACATATGTGCTTTTCATACTTCAGTACCCTATCCTCTACTATAAACTCTGTCATCCTCCCGTTTTGTACCTCTCCCTTGATCTTCAGTAGATAAGGATCCCTGTCATGAGTCACTTTAATATCATCAAGCAACAGTGACTTCACCCGAAATTGGGCTATTAGAGCCTGGTTCTGATCCTGAGATCCCAACTCCAATTCCACTCCAAAATCTGCTAACTCCCTCATCTCTCGGATCAATAGCCTCCTACCAATCACAATATGAGCTAGAGTGCCCATAAATTTCCTACTCAGTGCATCAGCCACTACATTGGCCTTACTCGAGTGGTAAAGGATCTCACAATCATAATCCTTAAGTAACTCCACCAATCTGCCCTACCAAAGATTCAGATCCTTCTGTTGAAATATATACTGTAAACTCTTATGATCAGTATATATCTCGCATTTCGATCCATACAAGTAGTGTCTCCAAATCGTCAATGCAAATATCACTACTGCCATCTCCAGATCATGTGTTGGATAATTTGCTTCATGCTTCTTTAACTGATGAGAAGCATAAGTAATTACCCTACCAATATGCATCAACATACAACCCAGACCAATCTGAGAAGCATCATAATACACGGTGAATTTCTCTCCCTCTACTGGTAATGCCAACACTGGAGCATTGATGAGGCAATACTTCAAAGTCTGAAAGCTACGATTACACTCATCAGTCCACACATAACGCTCCTGTTTCCTCATCAATCTAGTCAATGGAGCTGTAATTGGACAGAAATCCTTCACAAAGCTCCTGTAATATCCAGCCATACCTAGAAAACTGTGAACCTCTGAAACACTGATAGGCTGAGGCCAATTAGCAACCGCTTCTATCTTCTGAGGATCCATTTTAATCCCATCCTTGCATATCACATGCCTAAGGAAACACACTTCGGTTAGCTAGAACTAGCATTTAGATAACTTAGTATACAGTCGATGCTCCCGAAGGTCTGCAACACAATCCTCCTCACTCCTAGAATAGATAAGTATGTCATCAATGAATACAATGACAAACTTATCCAAATATGACCTGAACACCCTGTTCATCAAATCCATAAAAGCAACCGGTGCATTGGTCAACCCAAATAGCAACACCAAAAACTCATAATGCCCATATCGGGTCCTGAAAGTAGTCTGAGGTATATCACCCTTATTAATCTTCAATTGGTGATACCGGGACCTCAGATCAATCTTTGAAAAATGGCTAGCACCCTGTAGTTAATCAAACAAGTCATCTATCCGAGACAATGGATACTTGTTCTTCACTATCACCTTATTCAGCTGCCTATAATCTATACACATCCTCAAAGAGCCATCTTTTTTCCTTACAAACAATATTAGTGCACCCCAAGGAGAACTACTCGATCTGATGAACCCTCTATCCAATAGCTCCTATAACTGCACCTTCAAATCCTTCAGTTCTGCCAGATCTATTCTGTATGGGAGAATAGATATAGGGTCAGTACCTGTATGCACCTCAATCTCAAACTCAATCTCCCTATCAGGGGGGCAATCCTGGCAACTCCTCAGAAAATATATCAGGAAACTCATGAATTACCGGTATCTGATCAAGATCTATAGAAGACCTCTGCACATATATCACATGTGCTAAATAGGCTGACCAGCCTTTCCCAATCATCCTCCTGGCCTGGATAGCAAAAACCAGATTAACCCAGAACTCTCGAACATCACCTTGAAACTCAAACTCTGGTTGCCCCTCAAGCTAAAATCTAACCCTCTTCCAATAATAATCTATAACCGCTCGGTGCCTCGTAAGCCAATCCATACCCAAAATAACATCTAGCTCTAACACAGGCAACTCAATCAAATTAGCATGCAAGATGTTATCATCAATCTCAATAACACTGTCAGGGTAGTAATAATCAACATCAATACTATCACCCATAAGAGTAGCAATCATTAAGGGCACATCTTACAATCTCCTCTCCTTATTCAATATAGGTGCAAAGTGTGGTGACACAAAAGAGTGAGTAGCACCCGAATCAAATAAGGCATCTGCAATCTCATTCTGAATCAGAATAGTACCTGTGACTACATTATCTGATCTCTGGGCCTCCTAGATGTTGATTGTAAATACTCTGCCCTGACCTTTACTAGCTGGAGCCTGACTGCCACTAGGAGCCTTTCCTTACCTACCTTTGCCTCTACATGAAGCCTCTCTGCCTATATTCTGAATCGCATGAACCACTGGCTGAGAAACCGTAACAGATAGTTGTTGCTCAGCCCTCAATGGATACCTATTAGCATAATGGCCCTGCTGGCCACACCTCAAACAAGCATCAGTTTGTCTCCAACACTCCCTTCCATGTCTCCGACCACAAAACCCATAACTAGGAATGTTGGGTGTCTGTACAACTGGTCTTGAAGAACCCTGAGAATATATAAGTGCTGATTGAACCACTAGCAGCCCCCTACTCTGTATCCTTCTCCTCTGACTACTAGCTGTAGACCTCTGATCAAACTGAGGCACTGGCTCTACCTGCCTATGATGAGAGTTGTTCTCCCCCCTCCTAACCTGAGATCCTGGACCGCTTTTCCACTTTTGGTCCCTCTTAGCCCTCTCAGTCTTGTACTTCTCTTCTATTTGTGTCGCCTTATCAATCATTGTCGTCAGAGAAGTAAACTCAGTAGCCAACAAAACATTATGTAATGCAGCATGAAGACTCCTCCAAAATCTACTGATCAAATCAGCCTCTGTAGGTACAATATGAGTAGCATATCTACTCAACCTGATAAACTCCTCCGTATACTCCTCAACAGATCTGCCACCCTGCTCTAACTGCTCAAACCAAATCAGGTTACGGGTCTTCACCCCCTCAGTAATAAACTCATCAATCAAACCCTGTCGGAACTCAATCCAGATGGGTGGATGCTCACCATATAACCTGGGCTCCATCCTCCTAGAAAATCAAGTACATGCCTTCCCCTTCAGTAACAACCCAACCAACTAAACTGCTCTCAACTCAGAACATGGTAGTCTCCTCATTACCTTCTCTACCTCCTCCAAGAAATCCACAGGGTCACTGCCCCTGTCTCTCCTGAACTTAGGCAGGTTTAGCTTCAAAAAGCTAAACATAGATACACCACCCTCCTCTATCACTCTTCGGCCTCCATGTACAGCAGGCTCCCTCTGAACCCCTACTGGCTACACAGAAGCTGGTGCCACTGGAACTGCCTTTGGTACCACAAGTGGAGGCACTACTGTTGAAGCTGGTGGCGGAGGTACATGCTGACTCTCCCGCCTCAAATCAGCCATCTCTCTATGTAACTCCATCAATCCCCTCATCATCTCCACTATCCAAGGGTCATCGCCCCTCTCTGAATCCTATGAAGTTCGTCGAGATCTAGACAAACTCTCTGATACTGCAATCTCCCTCACCAATGACTTATTGGAGGCTACCTCTGCCTCCCTTGTATCTCTGTCCCCATTGTCGGACATCTCTGTAATCTATCGAGAAAAATAGAAACTTACTCAAAAAATGACAAAAATACAGAATAATAACATATAACAGACGATAACAGCAAAAGACATCAAAGGAAATCCTATGCTCCATGGTATACTTAATTCTACCTCATTCTGTACTTAGTCACTATTCCTCTTTAATTTGAGTACTATTCATTTATAACCTAAATTTCACTATCTGTAACCTAGAGCTCTGAGACCACCTATGTCACGATTCATTTTCGAATCGCGATGGTCCTAGGGCACGGGAGATGCCAATGGCGACCAGCACCCATAGAACCCAGTATCACATGCACAATTTATAAACCATAATATATTATCCATTTTAGTTAGTTACCATTCATTCTGTTATTTTGTAATTCATTCTTTAATATACTGTAATTGGCTGTAGCAATCCATATATCATATCATATAATCGTAATATAACTCATAATATCATCATAACATATATACATGTTCATTTCCTAGCTAACCCATACATACCCCCATGGAGCAGCTAGATTATGAACATCAAAATAATAATAATAATACAGTATCATAAATAATACATCAAACTGCTAGCAGAAATCCCTGGATGACAGATGACAGGATTCTGCAATCTAATCCTCTCCTGAAATGGGTAAACAAAGAAAAAGTGAGTATATAAGATACTCAGTGAATCTATATGCATCAACAAATAAACAGTAGGTAGTAATAGGGCAATGGTTCCAATAGGTCAGATACAGTATATAGAATCAATATCAGGTTACATAATAGCCAAGGAATAAAACATAGGCTCGGTATAATATGGAAAAACAGATAAAGGGATGGACTATATGAAATCATACATTCTCCAGTAATCAGTATGGGCCATATGTGAACATATAGTCTCTAGTAGCATATCAATATCAATGAGCATAAGATTGATCGGGTCTTATGGCCAGGACCATAACCCCTACTAGCTAGGGCACCAATAATACAATGTGCACATTGCCGACAGTATTTTCCCACTACCTTGTCGAGTCGGTAGCTCTGTCAAGCCACATAAGGATCAATATCAAGAAACAACATATCAATGGATACCATTATGCAACAATGGCATCCT
>CANXYC010502042.1:0-19173 GCA_948193065.1 Aleurites moluccanus
CTAAAACTAAAATTCTCTTACCTAGTAATTAAATTCAACTAAAACTTAATTTAACTGGCTAAAATGAGTTAAAAGGAATTAAAATAAGTATGAATTATTTAATATTGTCCCTAATTAAATAGATAAAATATCAACCTAACAACAAGAAATGGGACAAATCTGAGAAGAATAGAAGAAAGAAAATAGTGGAGAAAAATCGTTATTGGCATTGGGTTAAATAGGCTACTGCCCAAAATCCCGCTTGCAACTCCCAGCTCTCAATTTACACTTTGCCAAACTGATCCGGCAATGCTACTTCGCAAATCCCACTTCGCATATCCAATTCGCATATGCCACCTCGCATATGCTGCCTCGCCAAACTCTCCTCGCGAACCCTCTTCGCATATGCCGCCTTGGCAATGCCTCTTCGCCAACTCGCTTCGCCTATTTCCCTCTTCGCATGGGTCCAATTTAGATGAAAATTAAATATTTCAGTTCAAATTGAATTTATTTGAGTTAAATTAAAAATTTAAAAACTTATTTGGACTACAATTAAATAAAAAAGCTTAATTAAGAAAATTGACATAATGCAGAGTTTATATGCCCCATTTTTCCTATAAATTTTGTACCCAGAGGAGGATTTGTTCATAGGAAAGGGGTGGCACGTTAATTTTTAAAATTTTTTAGTATAAAGTTACTATTTATTTCATAAAATTTATAAAATTAATAAAATAATTCTTTTATTTTAAAAAATTAATTTTTTAGTCCATAATAAAATAATAATTAATCATACATTCCTTTATTTTTTTTGACCCTTTAATTTTAAATTTTTTTTAAAATTAATTATTATTTAATTCATGAAATTTACTAAAATTAATAAAATAGTCATTTTATTTTAAAAAATTAATTTTTAATCTATAATTTATAGTATTTCTCCATAAAAATTTTACGTTTTTCCGTAATCACGAGAATGTGTCTCCCTTCCTAAAAATTCTGCCTACACTACTATTTGTACCTGTTTAACCTAAAAGGCCTTTTGTTACTTTACCCATTCAAAACAAAAGAAAAGACTCGTTTATTTAGGAAGTGTTTGGATAAAAACTAGCGTTTTGTTAAAATAATCAGTTTTGTTAAAAACGAGCGTTAATCATAAAGCTCCTCCCCCCAGCTTTTAAAATTTGCGTTAAATACTAAAATAATCTAGTTTATTTTTTTTTTCCCAAACACTTCAAAAACCACAAAACTCCTTAATTTCTTTAACTTCCTCCTAAAACGCAGCTTATAGCGTTTAGCTTCCTATCCAAACACCCTCTTAAATTATAAGATATGTTTAGGAGAATGTTATTTTATGTAAGATAAAATAAACAGATAATAATAAATATATAATATAAAAATTATATAAAATATATAATTTTATTAATAACCATATAAAAAAACGAATTTTAATAAATATAATTTTTATACTATTTAAGTAATATTAACACATCAATAATTTGAATTATTTTATGTAAGAAAATAAGAAGAATACATAAGTAATCTTTCCACTAACTATACACATATAATACATTATGATAATTTAAATAAATTATCGTAATAATTAAAAATTAAAAATATAAAAATAATATGGCCTTTCAATTATTATCACTTGAAAAAAATTTGTAAGATAAATCTTAAACACAACATTGATGGACATTATGGAAAATTAAACAATTAAATTTAAAAAGCAGGGATCAAATAGCATATTAGGCCAAAATCCAGGAGTTTTAGTAATTCACTCATTTATTTATGTGGAAGCATTAATCAGTTTGTAAGGAAATGCTCTCTCTCTCTCTCTAATATAACTTTCTTTTTAGTCACATATACTGAATACTTATAGTGATATATCTTTCTAAAAGTCACAAAATGTTTAGTGAAAGGCTTCTCTTTGTTAAACACACATATGTTACCCTTATTTTCCTATTCCTAGCATATTTGCAGTGCTGGCAAAACCAATTATTGCAATTTTTCTTGTGGCAACCATATAATTAGCTATAAACTCTGGCAACAAAAAATATGAACTTGCTTGCGAAAACAACCTCACAATATTGAATTCATATTTGGAGAATATAATATTCAAGCAATCAATTGCATAATGCTACAATTCGGGTGGTGGATGCCAATGTTGAGAACCCTATCCCTATATCCATTCTGCTATTTTAAGCAATTTTATCCCAATTTAAAAATTTAGTTGCAATTATATCTTAAAAATTAAATTTAGGGAAATATGCATATTTTTCTCTCCTAACTGGCATTTTATACAATAAAAAAATTTGTATGAGATTCCATCAATAACTTTATAAAAAAATAAAAATAAATCAATAATTTAATATAAATAAATGAGAAAAAAATATTGGTCAAACAAATAGAAATATTTATTTTCTAGGTATTTTTTAATTAGGACAAAGATATTTAATTAGTAACAATTAATAAGTAAATTTATAATTTGTATACAACAAAAATATAATTTATATAAATAAATAAATAAATGGCCTAATGCATTAATCTATATATTGATTAGGTTTTTTATTTTTATTAAGTTATTGATTTATTTTTTATTTTTTATTAATTTAATTATCAACCCTCAAAAATAAATTTTGTATTATATAAAAATTTCAATTAAGAGAAAATATTGTGCATATTTCTTTCAATTTACTTTTTAGGGTACAATTGCATTTAAGTTAAAATTACAATTAAAGTAGGATAAAATTATATAAAAGTTAAAAATAGGGTATAAATTCAAAATGGTACAAAGTTTGTGATAAATTAGTATATCAAGCTAAACTTTAATTTGATTTTATTTATTAAATTAAATTAAATTATTTCAAAAGAATAACCTTTTTTTATAGGTCCATAAATTTCGTACAATATGATCTCAAAATAGTTATAATATCATATTATAATGGTACAGCTGCAAATTAACTTCAAATAATTTATTATTTTATGATTTAACTCTATTTAAAATAATTAACCCAAATTATTAATATAATAACTAAGTGAATTATATAAATCTTCAAGTTTGAATAGTCTAATATAATTTGAATTTTCCTCCTCTAAAAGGCCCCACCGGCCACATGTTGTGATAATTTAATTGATATTCATAATAACGTTTCAATCAATTTCAATATTCATATCAAGGATATGTTAGGAGACAAAGAATCACAATTATTGAATTGGAAATTTCCTTGTTATTACTTGACATACATTTTCCATGGAAACTTATCCTCAACGTGTTTGGTGGGTACAAGGAATTATTATACTTCTTTAAATCCATTTCTATATATGGAAGCATTAATATATTATTCGTAAGGAAATGCTCTCTCTCTTTCTCTAATAATTTTGGTTTGAATCAATTAAAACTCAAACAGGAGGATTGAATTTGCAACCTCATGACTTCATAAACGAATCTATTATAACAATTGATTGACTCTTCAACATAAAAACCTTGAAGAAATTGGATTTTGCAGAATGATAACTCTGTTTTCCCCTGCTTTTTTACTTTAAATGATCATATTTTACTGACAGAAAATGAATCCATAAGAAGTGTTACCAAAACCCACACACAAAACTAATATATTTTAACTACTGAGCCGTCACAAGAAAATTAAGGGAGAGAAGAGTAATTGAAAATTTAGTAAACATATCATCTTGTAAAATAGCTCTCATATTGTACAAATGAAAAGGCCAATAAAATGAACAATTTTTTAATATTTCAAATACAATTTTTTTTTTTAAAATGTGGAATTTAAAATAAATTTCATGAAATTCATTTATATCCAAATAAATTGAAATTGTCATTTTTTATGGATGTTTGTTTCTTCAATATGAAGAAGAGTTTGTATCTGATTTTCAATAATCAGAATCATTAAAAAATTTGATGTCAGTTTTAAGTGGAACATATTTCTTATGGATGTGTCAATTACAACTGTTGAACTGAATATTATTTCTCTAGTAATTTAGTCAATTAATTAAGTCAACTAAATATATAATGGTCCTCTTTTTATTCTTCTTTGTTCTTATTATTATTTTAATAAAGTGATGTGTCCAAATCCAAGAAAAATTAGTATATGATATTATGCAAATTAATAATTCAATTGTAGAAAAACAAGGCAAGTCAACAATTTTTTGAGGGGCAACACTTTATGTGTTTGTAATATAATTTCTTAGAAACTCAATCATCATCTTTTTATATATTAATGTACAATTGTTGCTTAATAGTTACAACTTATGACAATGCAATAATATATATATTAATATCAAATTATCAATCAATTAATATAATATAATATATGCAAAAGCTAAAGCATAAGTTAATAGAGAAGCATAAGCTAATAAAGAAGTATGATAGAAAATTCAAATGTTCACATTGATGTTTTTTCTTTTCCTTCCCAAAATTTCATTTCATTTAGGACTTGGGAAGTTTGTGGAGAGCTATTTCTCATTAAAATGAAGAAATCTGAATTTAGTGTTGTATATATGCTTTTTTAATATTCATTTGAGAGATTTTTATGTATGATAGAGAATGAATATTATGACATTTTTAATTTTAAATATTCTAATATATATATATATATATATGGAAAAAAAGCTTATATAATTTATTGAAACATCATATGAATTGGTGATTTGAACGCAATATATTGATTTAAAATTAATTAATATTATTTTAATAATCTAATTAATGAACATTTATTTAATAACTTTTGCTATGGGGAAATCGATCATTTAACTTACTAATACAATGAAAATATCTAATTAATAATTATGGTTAAGTCTGAACGCACTCACTAGCTACTTAGCTATTTAAAGTCAATTTTACTTTACTACGTGATGGAAAGTTCTTTATTCATATCAAGGTAATTTCAGGATACAAAGAATCACAATTATTGAATTGGAAATTTCCTTGTTATTACTTACTTACATTTTTTGTGGAAATTTATCATCAATGTGTTTGGTGGGTACAAGAAATTATTATATTTCTTTAAATTCCTTTTCTATATATGGAAGCATTAATATATTATTTGTAAAGAAATGCTTTCTCCCACTTTCTCTGATAATTTTGTTTTTAATCAATTAAAAATCAAACAGGAGGATTGAATACGCAAACTCATGACTTTATAAACGAATCTATTAAACAATTGATTCACTCTTCAACATAATAAATTAGTCATTAGTATCAAATATATTGAAGTTGGAATATCTTTCTTATCACAAAATGTTTAGCGGAAGGCTTCTCTTTGCTAAAAGCACAAATGCTATCCTTATTTTCGTATTCCTAGCCCACCATATTTGCAGTGCTAGCAAAAGCAATTATTGCAATTCTTCTTGTGGCAACCATAGAATTAGCTATCCTTTTAGACTTAAAACCGATACTAGAAACTGCGGCGACAAATACTATGAACTTGCTTGCGAAAACAATCTCACAACGTTGAATTTGAATCGGAGGAAATATAATGTCCAAGCAATCAATTACAATAATGCTACAATTCGATTGGTGGATGCCAATGTTGAGAAAAATAATTGCTCCTCTCTCCCTCTTTATTCTATGACCATGGGCAATTTATATTTCTATTATCCATATTATAGAATGTTGGCTTCTAAGAATTTGTATCAGAGTCTAGTTTTCATGAAGTGTGTAATTCCAGTGAATTCTCTACTTTATGTGAACCGTTCGATTTGCAATAACAATTCTCATTTAGTAGAAGGAAGTTCAGGCTTTTCTTATGTTCTAATTGCCCCAAATATTACTCCTTTTGAAGTGGTGGATTCTTGCCTTGTAGAGTCGATAACTTTGACATCTTTGTTGCTTCCAAAAGATGATGTTTACAATATTTCCTATTTGAAAATTCATGAGAGTCTGGTCTATGGATTTGAGCTTTCCTGGTTTCCGGCTTGCTGTAATAACCATTGCCCCACTTATTATGGTTTGCCACCGACGGAAGATTGTTATAAAGAGTACAAAATCAAAAGTAAGTCCTCTTTCCTTTTTATTTATTCATCTTACTTAAATCCATAGAGGCCAAATAGATTGAAAGAGTATAGTGTAACCTGGATATTATGATACTGTTTAGAATAATTTTTTCATGTGCAAGAATTCAATTCCATTAACTAAAAAATTTATGTTTTTGCAATAAATTCTAGGGTGATAAAATTTATTTGAATTTCATTATATGGAATAATTAAAAATTAAAAAAATAATTATTTTCTAATTTTATCCTTACATAAAAAGAGTCATATTTAAATGAAAATATTTTGGGTTTTTAATATTAAATTTTATTAAATGAATGAATTCTTGTAAATATTTTCATTTTATCATGATTTTATTTATTTTTAAATTATTTTTTAACTAAAAATTAAATTTTATTGATGAAAATTGGCAAAATAGTAAAATTTGAGTATTGGAGATACATGATGGTTATCCCTGTGAACATTTTTAATAAATTAGTGAAGACGATCATGCTATGGTAATAGAGAAAAAAATTCAAACTCGAAATTCTTTTTACATTGATTTATAAAAATCAAATATATATTTTATTCTCTAAATTTGGCTCATTTTACTCTACGTACTTTTCTAATAAAGTTACAGAGTTATTTTTTTTTTCCTTTTTAAATATATATATATATATATATATATATATATATTTTTACATTTGCTCTGTGTAAGCTCCAACAACCCAGTAAAGAGGAAAAAAAATAAATAAACAAATTAATGATATTTTTTCCTATTTTTTCTCTCCCCTGCTACCTCAAATCTCGGCAAAAATCATAGGCCTCACCTATGGGTGAAATCCGATTAAATTGAATTAAATAGATTAAATTAAATAGAAATCAATGGTTTCGCAATTATTTAATTTAATTTGAAAATGGAGTAAAATTCGATTTGATTTTTAATTTGAGATTGTTCTATTATTTTAAATCGAACCGAACCAAAGTTATACATAGCTTTTTACTATTATTATAATTAAATATATTTGATTTGATTTTGAATACAATCACATATTTTTTGACCTAATATTAATTTAAAATTTTTAAAAAATCATTCATTAAAATTAATTAAAAATAAATAAAAAATCTAATTCTTGAGAAAAAAAATACAAGTTTTAGTTCTATTAATTAATAAAATAGATAAATTTTGTATTATATATTAAACTATTTTTATGATTTTTTTATCATATTTTATCGATTTTTTCCAAATTTATAATAAAATAATGATTATTTGTAAAAAAAATATTTTTGATTTGAAAATGACAAACCGGAGGTGATCAAGCTAAATCAAATCGACTGTTTGATTATAATGATAGTTTGTTTAATTTGTAAATTTTTCAAACAAAAAATATTAATTTGATTTGATAATAACTATTCAAACCAATTAATCAAATCAATGCCACCATAACCTTGCCAACATGCAAGAGGCCCTCCTGAGCTGCAGAATTTGAAACTTGGCCCAACACGGTGGTGTTAAATAGAATATATTGAGGAGTGCTCAATGTTTGCTGCTTAACAGGGCTTGTGTATTTGTTGTGGAATTCTCTCTGATTTGAGGTTTGATTTTGAATTATTATAGTCAATTGCTAACTGGGTTTTTTATTAGATACTTGCAGTAACCGCTGCTTTTCAATTTTATTTTTAGTTCTTTTAATTGAATTTGAGAGAGAGATTAGGATATTCATTTTCGGATTTTGAGATTGGGATTTTTCGTTAAATAATTTCATTTTGTTATTTACATAAACATAGATAGAAAAAATAAAAATAAATAAATGGTGGCGTAGATCAAAACACCCATAAGGAGCCAAGATCATCTCTAAACCAGGGCTTCATTTTTATCTTCTGCTTTCTTCTTCTTTCTTCTATATACAAACCCAAATTCAATCATAACCACAATCGCATTTCATCACCATAATCAAAACCATTGAACCATCTTCTTCTTTCTTAAAAAAAAGAAAAAGAAATACCCTTAAAATCTTCATCACAGTTGACCGTCGTCATCACCACCAGGGTGGTTGTAGGTTGAGGGTGCATTGCCACCAAATTAACTGCGTTTGAAATTGTGGGAAATTAAATAGTTTGGATAAAAAAGTTGTCCGTATAAGAAAAAAAAGTCAATAATTCAATGGCTTATATTTTAAATAGATATTATTTAGGTTCAACTTATATTATTTTATTTATTTTAATATTAAATGAAGGACCAATTCAAAGAAAAGGTAAGTCCCAAAATTCTTTCAGAACAATAATTTAATAATTAAGGTTTAAAATTTAGAGATTAGGGTGAGTTGGCGACGGTTGGAGGAGGGGACCAGAATCGCCATGGACAACAAGATTAAAAGAAAATAAAATATTATATAGAGTAAATTAAAAGAAAATAGTATTATGTATCATTTTTTGAATTTAATCCTTTTAAAAATAAAAATAAAAATTATTCTAAATTCATTAAAATCTTGTTTGTATTGAAAATATTTAAAATTTATGAAATTTACTAAATTTATAAAATTAAAAATCATGAAATGTAAAATGAATGAAATTAATAAATTTCATAATTTAATATAATAAATTAAATTCATGAAATTAGGGGATAATTTTGGAATAATAAAAAGAATAATAAAATCTCATAAATAATAAAATGAAAGATTTTATTAAATCTCATATAGGAAGTGTAATTTCAAAACCCTCATTTTCGTTGGATGTTTCCATATAATAGAATTAGTAATTTCAAGAATTTATACTAATTTTTTTCACATCAAACATTAAATTTGAGTAAAATCCAAAAAAATTATACATTTCCTTATTTAAATTCCCTCATAACAAATATGATCTAAATTTAATTTAATTAAATTATTTGATGAATGAAATATGATTGTGTATCTTCACTCTTATAATATGTGAGTTCATTTCAATGGGAATAAAATATCTTACTTAATAATTTCTCAATATTTTTTATTTATATTTTAATTCCTCTTAGGTATTAATTCTACATTCATCCCTGCGGAAGTCCATTTAATTTGTTTTGTTATATTATGGTGATCAAACAAGTGGAGATCCAAACCTGATCTATCACTATATTACCTCTTTGTTTTCGTTGCAGCTGTTCAGCCCTTTCTATACATTGTTTCCGACCTTTTAGGGGATTGCGTCTGGAAGCTGTTCCATGTTCGTAAGTAATCCACTTTCCTCCAAGAATCATCAAATTCTATTTAGTGGTTTAAAATTAAGAGGAGAATAGAAAAATAAAAGTTAATTTTTTATAAAAAAAATTTCTAATAATTTTTATTTTAAAAAATAATAACTAATTATATTTTTAATTAAATAAATTTTTATTGATTTTTATATTTATAAAATAAGAACTAATTAAATAATTTTAACATTTGAAATTATTTATAAAAATTTAATTTTTATAAATTCAATTAAAAAATTAAATTAATTATATAGGAGGGTCACGTTCATTTTCAAATGGGTTGAAGCCAAAACTCTCACTTATCCCTTTAGTAACGCCCATAATTGCCTCATTTGTGGGCCAGTTTTATATAAGGCTTGACAAAAAAGAAAAAATAAAAATAAAGTCAACTTCTCAGTTTTTGTAATTCTATTACTTATTTTAAAATTTAACAACTTTAAACATCAACTTATTAGTTTTTTATATATTATTTTTTCCTTTATATATATTATTTGATTCACCTATTTAACCCCTTATATTTTCAGTTCCATTTTGCAATTGGTTTTGAGTCCTACATAATTTCTCTTTAAGAATTTCTATATATTGTTTTGTATTTTGTACACCTAATATTCTATTCAAGTCCTTCATACTGACATTTTCCCCCTTGTTTTAGGGATACCAGGATCGCATTTGTACCTTTATTCAGGTAAAGAACCATTCCACTTAATTTCTTATTATGATGTCAAAGATTTAATTATACCTAATGTATATGCTGAGTCCATGATAAAAATTATAAGTGAATATTTTTAGGAATATTGATAGTTTATATAGTTTTGATAGTGCTAATATCAAAATTTAATTATTAAGGTTAGAGAGCCTAATTATATATAAATTTATTCAACATCTTGTATTTAATCCATGTAGGATTTTATTAACTTAACACTCCCTTCATGTGACAACTGAGTCGGATAATTTTTTTATTAAATTCAGTTAACACTTATAAATCTATAATGAAAATTATGTGACAATTGGAAGCTTAATATGAGCGAAAAAATAAATTTGAAAGCTTATAATTGGACAAAGACAACAAAAAAAAAACCCACTATGAAGAGAATTGATTGAATTGAAAACTCATCACGGATAAAAGACAATTGAAAGAAACTCACTACGGAGTGAAATTGAATTCAAAATATACCGAAAATTGAAAGAGAAATTAAATTCCAGTCTGAATTATGATAGAACCAGTATAAATTATTTTCTCACTCTAATATGTATGAATCATTTTTTGACTCTAATATCATGTTAGGAATGTTGAGAGTTTATATTATCTTGAGAGCGATAACATCAAAAACTAGCTATTAATATTAAAAAGTTAAATTATATATAAACTGATTTAATATTTTGTATTTAATCAATATAGGATTTCATTATCTTAACAAAAATAAAAAAGGTATTACTCTTTTTGCACTGTGCAAAATAATGAGTACCTATGTAATAAAATTTTAAAAAATTAATTTATATTTAATTTGGTGTATAAAAAAAAATAACTATACAAAGAGTAGTTAAGAATTTTCCATTAGGTATATAACATAATCCTCCTAAACTTTACTACTAATTTTTTTTAAGTTAAAATCCTACATGCTTTTATTATAAGAAATAGAATGAATTTGGTACATATCGATTTAAAAATAAAAAATATTATTTTAAAAATAAAAATATCATATATGTTAAAAAAAAATAATTTAAAATTTTCTAATAATTTCCCGTAATAAAGTTAATAGAATTAGAATCCACGATTCCTAGTGAATTGTGTACTTTATTTGGTGGTTATTATGAGCCGTAAATTGTCTACAAATAAAATCGGTTATTTGAATATTAGTAGCAAATTAAAGACAAAAAATTTAAACTCAAACATTATAAACATTTAAGAGAACAAAATATTTTTATAAAAGAAAAGCTAATAAATTTCATTAAAAATAAAAAATCTCATAAAAGAAACAAAAAATAATATAAACAATAACAAAATTTATGTCCAAGAAGGTGCATATTAATTGTTATGATTTGGAGAAATCTGTATTTGCACTAAATAAAAAAACTAAATAGAAGGGCGAAAGAAACCATAATCAACCAAATAATGAAAGAGGACTGAAAAAAAAAATAGAACGGCAAAGTACGACAACAAACTTCAAGTTTTTAGGTTAGAAAAAACCGTCTTAAATTAAATATAAATATATATCTCCAATTTTGAGTGTTCCATATTATGTTTTTAAATTTCTATTTTATTTTCACATCGAATTGATATGAAATAATTTTAGTTGAAAAAAGCACCAAAACAATATTTAATTGTGGTTTAAAAATATTTCACTATGAAATAACTTGAACTGTATTTAAATGAGACACAAGGCAGAAACGAAAAAAAAAAAAACTAATAACGACTAAAATTCCAAAATTGAAATACAGATGCACACATTTTTTCACATTCCAAGCCCAATAGTGTAATAATTCAGAATATGAGTAAGTTTAAGGCAATCAGAAATCTGTAAAACCCAATACTAAATCTATGGCAATCAATACCAATATATATATTTACAATACTATCCACTTAAGGAACCACGACCATCCACTCAAGTCAATTTCTATCATATCAATATTAGAATATAACTCATTTGTTCATAATGGATCAAAAGTAAACTTTGAACCAACATACAAAATGAGTAAGTATAGACAAAGAATGACCCCAATATAAATCACCATTCTATATTTATAAGCCATCAATACTATGAAGCACTAAGAGTTATACAATTCTAAAATAATAATACAAAATAAATATGTTCAAAACTATACGTGAACAAATTTCTTGAAGAAGAAAAAAATCAAGAAACTCGATTATTTCCCTTCAGGTCCTCAACTCTAGCACCTGAAAAATATATCATAAGAGTAATGAGTTTTCAATTCAATAAATTATAAATATGATAATACTTGAGGATTCAGTAGGGGGTTAGTAACAATATCAATAATATGCCTATAAGAAGTGGCACGATAAATCATTATGTATATGATAGAACAACAATGACTGTAAACAGTAATGGGTCGTACTCTCCCATATCATTATACATGTGTTTGCATAGACACATGTCTATGGTATCATCGCTCTATAGGTAGGATACTGGTAACTTAGACTCTATTAGTTAAGCCATTAGTACACACGGTCTAATAATTTATCTCTCATTGGAAGAGCCATTCTATTATATATATGATCTATGGTTCAATAAAAACTAGGTAGATACAATAACAATAAATAGATCCAATAATTCTTTCAACAATAATTAAATAATGTTTATATCAATTCCAATATTAATGGAACAACATGTTCAAATGAAGAGTTTGATCCAAAGGACAAATGACCAAACTCTTAACAAGAAAACAAAGGATAATCATGAAGAAATTGTCAAGCAACATTTATGTGGAAGAAAGGTCAATAACAATATACATATATGTTATTAGCAATTATACTAATTTAGAAGAGAACATTTACTAATTATTGGAAGTAAACAAATTCAAGTAGGGTAGCTTACCATGAAACTTCATAATTCATAGTTCATCTCAAAAGTGGTAAAATTTTCAATATAGCTCAAAGACACCTTAATCTTGCTCAAATTATTCCCAATTCTTTAGTTCATCCAAGCTTATACATATTTAACATATCATAAAATTAGGGTTTTCCTACCCAAAAAGATCTAATTTAAATCCTTGTGATTCTAAACTTTTTAAAGTCCAATTAGATGTTTCTTAGTTCCAATTTAATCACTACTTAAGAAAATAAGGAAGGTTTAGAGACAAAAATACTATTCATGTCAGAATTCATCATACATTTATACTAGCCATAAATGCACATAACTTACTACCCATAACTCATAAATAGCTTCTATAACTATCCATAACCTCATATCATACATAAAAGAAAGTTTAGAGGAATTTACCTTATTCCTTCACACTTGAAGTTGTTGAAGAAATTAAGCCCTAGGAGCAAACATAATAAGGGTTCAGTGGTTTCAGAATTTAAGAAGAAAGAGAATGAAATATGAGTTAGGTGCACCTGAAAAGAAATTAGCCTTATATTTATAAGCCTTGAATGTTAACGCATATTACTAATGAGTAACGCTCGTTACCATTCACTTAAGTAAAATTTCAAGAATTTGGTGAATTTAGACATAGAGCAAATTCAAGTTCGTTATAGATGGGTAATACTCACTACTGCCATGTAACAGTCGTTATTGAAGAACATAACACTCGTTATACCCAATTCTCAATTTGGGAAAAATTAGAAACAGAAGCAAAACTAACGCTCATCACTTAGAGGTAATACTCATTACAACAATATTTCAATTTAGGAAATTTAGGACAGTAAACAAATCCCTTTACCAATGGCATAATTTCCTCTTTAAGGAATTCAATCACTATAATTCAAGTTATACTATAGAAGAGACTCTAAACTCTCTAAACAATCAACACTAGTAATAATCAAAACAAAACCAAGCCAAAACCATCACAACTAACACAAACAACCCAAAACTCAAGAAATCAAGCTAATCATTCATAACCATCTCAATAAAGCATGTTAAAGAAATCTCAAGTATTACATATTCATTATCTAAAAATCCAAAGAGAAACCCTGGCAATATACTTACTTGTTAAGAGAGTTTGCACCTCTTATTATTGATTAGGGTTTGATTATTGAGATAAGACCTTAAATGATGATTTTTTTTCTTTTTTACGAATTCTCTAGTTCCAATGTGGATGGTGTGCAAAAACTAGCCCGTCATATTATCTAACTACTAAAAAAAAGGAAAGAATATCTATATATATTCAGTTAGTTTAATAATTTATGTATAACCAATTTGATTAATAAAAAAAAATATTCACCTCAAGTATGGACTCTCCAAGTGCTTATCCTTTGTCTCTGTGCAACATATGGGAGATTTGCACTTCTTTCCAATAGAGCCTCATATGATGACATCCAAAGGTGGAGTGGTAACTTTTATTGTATGCAAATTCAACCATAGAAAAATATTTGTCCCAGCTCCCACCAAAATCAAATACACACATTCTAAGCATATCTTCCAATCTTTATATAGTATTCTCTGAATGTCCATCTACTTGAGGATGGAATGTTGTACTAAAGTCCAACTGTATCCCTAAGGTCTCTCAAAACTGTTGCCAAAATCTAGAAGTAAATTGTGAACCCTTGTTTAATTCAACGGATACTAGAATTCCATGTAGACTCGCAATCTTATCCATGTAAAGATGTGCATACTAAACCACTGTATACATTGTCTTAACCTCCAGAAAATTGTCTGACTCTGTCAATAATCACCCAAATAGACTCAAACCCTTTAGGAGTGCTTGGTAACCCCAAGAAAAAGTCCATAGTTACCCACTCTCAATTCCACTCTTGTAAAGGCATCTCTTGAAGAAGACCATTGGGTTTTTGTATGCTCAAACATATCTTGCTGATAGGTCAAACAAGAAGACAAATTTTTCTATGTCCTTTTTCATGCCTAACCACTAATAACGGCTTTTTACATTATAATATATCTTTGTTGCCTAGGGTGAACATTGTAAGGTGCATGATGTGCCTCTTTTGGAATTCCCTACTTTAAAACATCCACATTTGGTACTCATAGTCTACTGTCATACTTCAAAACTCCATCCTCTAAAGAGAATTTTGGAGCTTTCCCAACTTGCACCTTTCCTTTGAGCTTCACTATTTTGCTTTTATTTAATCAATCAACTGGGTCTCAGTTGGAAATGAGCAAGTAGTACTCGAGATTCTGAAATCTCCAATTGTAACTCCATATTAAATAGATCATATAATCCTTTTGCTAGAGGCCTCTTCTGAATACTAACATGAGATAGACTTCCCATGGATTTCCAGCTCAAAGCATCTGCAATTATATTAGTTTTGCCAGAAGGGTAAAGTATTTAATAATCATAATCTTTCAATAGCTCAATCCATCTCCTCTATCTCATATTCAAGTCCTTTTGCTTATGGACATATTGAAGACTCTTGTGATCAAGTGTAAATTTCACACTTCTCACTACAAAGGTAACATCTCCATATTTCCAAAGAAAAGATAATTGCAGCCATCTCTAAGTTATGAATAGGGTAATTCATCTTATGTCTTCTCAATTTCCTAAGGGCATAGGCAATCACTTTCCCATGTTGCATCAATACAGATCTCTAACTCTAGATGCATCACAATAAATAGTAAAACCTCTCGTTCCTGAAGGTAAAGCAAGCATTGGAGCTGAAGTCAAATAATTCATAAGCTTATAAAATATCTCTTCATACTCATCACTTCTTTGACACTTTATCTGCTTTCTAGTTAACTTAGTGAAAGGAACTACTATTGTGGAGAACTCTTTAAAAAAACTTTTGTATTAGTCGATCAAACCAAAGAAACTATAAACTTTTCTAACATTAGTGGGTCTGGGCTAACTATATATTGCTTCCACTTTCTTAGATCAAATTGGATTCTATCTTTTCCCATAATGTGTTCTAAAAAGCAAGCACTATTTAGCCAAAACTCATATTTAGATAATTTGGCATATAAATGAAGCTCTTTCAACATTGGCAACACTAACCTTAGATGCTTCTCATGCTCATCTTAACTCTTGGAATAAACAAGTATGCCATCTATGAAGATTATTATGACAAACTTATCTAAGAAACGCTTGAAAACACAATTCATCAAATCCATAAAAGTTGTTAGGGCATTAGTTAAATAAATGGAAGTACGAGGAACTTATAGTGCTCGTACCTCATTCTAAAAGTTGTTTTGGATACATCTTCCTCCTTATCCTTGGTTGATAATACCTTGTCGAAGATCAATCTTTGAGAAGTGACTAGAACATTGAAATTCATCAAAAAGATCATCAATTCTCAGAAGAGGATATCGATTCTTGATGGTCATCTTATTCAACTTGTCTATAATTAACATACAACTAGAGTGAACCATCCTTCTTCTTTACAAAGAGGACTGGAGCACCCTATGGTAAACTACTAGGTTTTAATGAACCCCTTATCTAAAAAAAAATTTGCAATTGCTCCTTTAACTCTCTCAACTCAGTAGATGCCATGCGACAAAGACCAATACATATGGGGTTTTATGCCAGGAAGGAGTTCAATATGGAAGTCAATCTCCTTCTCCGGTGGTAATCCAGGCAACTTTTAGAAAAACACCTTTGAAAATTTTATTATAATTGGTATCTATTGTACATCACCAATATCCATATGTATGTCCCTCACATGAGCTAAAAATCCTTGAAAACTTTTCCTCAGAAGTATCTTAGCTCCTATAACAGATATGAGATTAGTAGGAACCTCACTTCGATCATCCTAAAACATAAATTCTTCTTCTCCTTTATTTCTAAAAAAGATACTTTTTCCAAAGTAATCTATATAAGTATGATGATGGGATAACCAATCCATGCCAAGAATAATGTCAAGACCTAAAACTAGTAACTCTATAAAATCAATTGGCAATTTTTGACCCTCATTAACAACCATGCATGAGGATTACACATGATGTACGTCAATGAACTCTCCTACTAAGGTGGAGATAACTAAAGGAGCCTCTAACAACTATTTTTTTTTTCTTAGCTAACTTCTTAAAAACATAGAGACATAAAACAATGGGATGCTGTATAATAAAAAAAAATACTATCTCTTGCACACTATGAATAAATAAAGTACATGTCACTATGGTATTAGAAGTCTAAGCGTCTTGTTGATTCACTGTATAAACTCTATCCTATCCTTGAGATGCAGGAGTCTGGGTATGAGATGATCTGGACCCCTGAGCCTAGGTCTGAGTTTGTCCTCTACCTTTATTCTCTCTGATCTAGTCGTATAAACTATCAGCTGAGATGTAGTAGTAGCAACTGGTCGTCTAATTATCTGTGGGCAATCCTTCACATAATGATTCATTAATCCATATCTAAAACAAGTATTAGTGCGCCGCCGTCGCCGCTGCCACAACCCCCCCAATAAGGACCCCCATGATTATTCCCATATGTCATACAAGGTGTCAAAATAGATCTTTGTAGTATATAATGGTTTTGTCCCTATATTACATTAGAAGTTGATGCAACATATGCACTCCCCGACTGACAACCCTTATTAGATCCTCTAGGATGACCATAAATTAAAGTCCATACTGGATACTAAACACTCTTAGCATAGCAACTACTACCTCTTCCTTTACCATATCCACTATGACCCTTTTTAGACTCTCTCTTTTGTTCTCTCTCCATTTTTTTTTTGTTTTTTCTTCCTTATTCTTCGACTCTATTTGTTTTTCACTATCAATAAGCTTAGATAAGGTAAGGAATTAATGTGCTAATAGATTATTATGATATGAGGCATGCAACCATCTCATGAACTAGAAATCTTGTCATGTTCAGTAGTCATATAAGTACTAACAAATCTATTCAATCTCTCAAACTTCTTGGTATACTGAGTAACAGTCATGCTCCCCTGCTTCAGACTCTCAAACTAAATTCTCCTTTAAATATGATCTCCTTTAGACATGAACCTATCGGTCATCTCCTCCTTGAATTGCTCCTAAGTAGGTGGATTATCACCATATAGTCTATTATGAACATTTCTATGGTACCATGTCCAAATCCTTTTCTTCAACCAATGACTTATCATATCTACCACCCTAGTGTCAAAATAAAGTAATTTCCCTACTATCTTAAACATCTCCTCTAGAAAATCAAATGCCTTCTCACCCATCTCACCTGAAAAGCTTTAGTGGTTCTAGCTTTAGAAAGTTATAAATAGAGATACTCTCCTCATTAATCATTCTTCTCATCACTCTCTGGGGTATAGGTGCGAATGCAAGTGGAGGTGGAACTCTAGCTCCTACTGGAGTTAGGTGTGGAACTGCATGTATAAAAGAAGGTGGTACACAGGGACGAAGCCAAAAAATTAATTCTGGATGAGTCGAAATTTAAAATTTTTTATATAAGTGCAAAATAAATGTACAATTCAATTTACGTAAAAGATTAATTGAAAAACTATAACATAAATAAGTAAATATAACTTGAATTTAAAACTCTTATTATATGTAGGGAAATGCTAATAAAAATGTATTATAACTTGTAAAATAAGTTTAAAATGATATCCAACAATCAAAGATTTGACCCTTGACAAAACCATATTAAGCAAAATACAATGGATTGCCGAAAAATAAAAATAAAAAAGATCAAACCTAACAAGACCAATTTTGCAGAATTTTACCAAACCATTTAATTCAAAATAAAACACAATATATTACCCAAGAAAAAGATTCAAATATATAAATTATCAAGAAATAGATTTATAGAAAAATTCAATCAATAAATCATAAGATCCATCATTTTCATAGATAAAAAGTCAAGATTTAATCAAAATATATCAATAATTAAATAAAAAATAAAAAATTGAAATAAGAACACTTACAAAGAGAGAAGACTTAACATAATTGTGTAGAGCAATATTTATGATTGCCCATGCCCAACAAAATTCCTTCAAAAGCATTTCTGATCGATAAAAAGGGAAGTGAAAATTTTTAGAGGGTTGGAACAACAAGTGTAAAGCAGATATTTCTTTGAGTATTGGGCAGGCCAAACAAAAAATTTCTCTAAATTAATGAGATAATTTTTAGCTTGGGTGGCCCAAGCCCACCTGGGCCCTTCCTACTCTTCGTCCTTAATGGTACAGGTGGTGGCGGTGCAGCAATATGCTCATTTTGAGCCTGAACTCTACGCCTCACCCTAGGTGGAGATTGGTCCTCACTCTACTCTGCCTGAGCTGATGCCTCACTAGGTGTTACATCAGGAACTACATCAGAAGCTGCTCTCCTCACATGATGAGTAGGTCCTTCTCTAAGAGGTCTTTAGTTAGGTTGTAGGCGATATCAAACTAATACAGTAAACATGAGATGCTCAGTATATATATATAT
>CANXYC010502138.1:0-10134 GCA_948193065.1 Aleurites moluccanus
TTTTCATGAGCAATTAAAGAATGATATGTAATATGCATGAGCAAGTAAATAAATTGATGAACAATTGAAATACAAGTAATCAAATAGAACAATTAAAGAAAGCGATAAAGATAAATTATTACACCTCAAAATTCCAAAATAGGGGATACCAACTCTAGCCCTTATGGGTTCTAGGTTGATCACACATTCCCTAAAGAATATATTCAACAAATAAAATAAAGGCTAATAATTAAAGAAAAGAGATGGTTTTTTTTTATCTTTTTTGGATTTGAAGCTTTTATACAGCTTGCCTGTGTATCCCGTCGAATGGGAATCAAAACCCACGCAGTTCTTCCTTCTCTCGAAAGAGGGTTGATTTTATGCCCAATTTATCATGTTTTGATTCTTTATTTTAATGCTCTACCAAAATAAAGAAGATGAGTTAGGAGACGATACCTTTGCCCTAGCACTTAGGGACGTTGGCAGATGGAGTGCTCTTCCGTATCGGAGTTCTACCTTAATCAAATGAAGACCGAGGAGATGGGTCGAGATGCCTTCTTAGCTCTTAAGAAAACAAATTGACAGAAGGACCTTGCTTGGAAAAATATAACTTTGAGGCTCAATATGCCCCTAGTCGCCACTCTTTAAATTTAAAGAGAGCTAAAAAGAGAGAAAATATGACTTGGAGAAGAAAAAAGACGAAATCTAATAGACTAAATGATTTCTTGTCTTCTTTTCCTTGTCTTTTGTTGCTTTTTCTCACTTCTTGTATGTTTCTGTGAGTCTTTGTGTGTCTTGGAAGGTGGGGGAAGGCTCTCTATTTATAATAGGAGCTGGGGGGTCGAATCCCATCATTTTTTTAATGTGGGATTCGGAAGAAAACAGGTTCAGAACATCGTTGTCGCAGGCAAGAGACACTGTTGCCGCCACAAGGGGGTGGCAGCGCCGTTGGGTGGCTTTAGGGGAACAAAGCGTGAAGGAGGGTGGCAGCATGGCTCACTACTGTAGCCCCTAGGCATGGCAGTTACCGCCTGCCGCCACCCCTCTCTGGCGGCAATGCTATGCCTGGAGGGCGGCACATGCATCCCGACTTCATTCTGAAGCCATTCTGAATCCGTTCGAGCACGGGTTTGGTTCTGGGGAGTGCCATTTGGGTCGGCATGAGTCCGAGGGTGTAAAAATGAGTGTTCACATAGGGTTATTCCAGAGGGTGGTGTATTTGTTGGGGAGTTTATGACACTACGACTGCCTATTTTTTCATGGGAGTATGGTACTGACCTTAGTGACTTCATTGATAAAGTTGATAGGATGGTTCGTACACTGCCTTGTTCTGATGCCAGAAGCATAGAGCTAATGGGGTTATTGTTGGAGGTAGATGCTGCTACCTGGTTCATGAAACATATTAATGAGAACATTCACAGTGATGATCCTATGACATGGGCAGAATTCAAACAGAGAATAATGGATGAGTTCCTAACAGAGGGCTTAAGGGAGAGCAACATTGTAAAATTTGAACCGCTGCGACAGGGAAATTTATCTATTCTAGAATATGTTAGAGAATTCAGAAGGTTGAGCAAGTATGCTAGAAAGATTGCCCCTACTGAAGATGACCTGATTAGACGGTTCAGGAGAGGTTTGCATGCAACTCTGCATAACATTCTGTTGGCTATGGAGTTCACTTCTCTGAGTCAAGCTATTGATAAAGCAGCCCAGATGGTGGCTAAATACAAAGAAGTAAGGTCTGATAGGGAACAGAAGAATGAGGGAAGAGGAGGAGAGTACCAGAGACCAGGGGAGGGGACATCTAAGACTTTTACTCCTAGACCTCCTCTCAGGGCAGTGCAGTCATTGCCACTACCAAGTCAGAGGAAGGATTTGGGTAGAGGCAGGAGTATGAGGCCTCCTATTTCTAGTTATTTTCGAGGTCCTGTTAGACCATTCCAGATGACATCATCAGTGCCCATATGTGCTTATTGTGAGAAGAGACATTTTGGGACATGTCGCATCATAACAGGGGCATGCCATATGCTAGAAAGATTGCCCTATGCTCCGAGTTGCACAGTCTTCAAAGGCAAGATCATCCCAACCCTCAATACAGATGGGTATAGGGAGTACAGGTAGAGGCAGACCAGCAAAACAAAGTCCAACAGTGGGACAGTCAGCAACTGGTAGAGGCTAGGGGTGTGTCTTTACAGTGATCCAGCAGCAGGCCTAGAAATCCTATGATACAGTTGTAGGTATGATTTCTATACATGATATAGTGGCTTATGTACTCTTTGATTTGGGTGCAACCCATTCTTTTGTGTCACCTGTTTTTGCTTTGAAATTGGGGTTGGGTAAAAAATCTTTATATGTACCCTTAGAGATAGCCACACCAATGGGGGATAAAATTATTGTAGGATATAAGTATAATATTAGTAATATGAGAATTTGTGATAGATCCTTGCCTGCTGAATTGATTGAGTTACCTGTATTGGAGTTCGATGTTATCCTTGGTATAGATTGGTTGACTGTTCATAAAGCTTCGATTGATTGTGCAATGAAAAGGATAAAATTTTGACTCAATGGGCAGAAAAAGTTCATTTTTTAGAGGGAGACTAACAGTCACATATTTGGGTTAGTGTCTGTAGTACAAGCAGAGAGATTGATGAGAAAGGGATGTATTGCTTATTTGGCAACAGTGGTTGACACTACAAGGGTATTCAAAGAGTTAGAGCAGAGGAATTTACAGATGTATTCCCAGATGATCTTCCAGGACTTCCACCAGAGAAAGAAATTGAGTTTGAGATTGAGGTATACCCTGGTACTGATCCTATTTCCATTCCACCATATCGGATGGCACCACCAGAGCTGAAAGAGTTGAAAAAGCAATTGCAAGAATTATGTGACAAAAATTTTATTATGCCCAATTGTTCACCTTGAGGAGTACCAGTGCTGTTTGTAAAGAAAAAGGATAGGTCACTGAGGATGTGCATTGATTACCGGCAATTAAACAAGGTGACAGTAAAGAACAAATATCATTTGCCCATGATTGATGATTTGTTTGATCAGTTACAGGGAGCTTGTTTCTTCTCTAAGATAGATTTGAGATCTGGGTACCATCAATTACGGATCAAAGGTGAACACATTCCAAAGACAGTCTTCAGAACTGGATATAGGCACTATGAGTTTTTAGTGCTACCATTCAGGTTGACAAATGCTCCAGCAACCTTTATGGATATGATGAATCGGGTGTTCAGACTTTTCTAGATAAATTCATAATTGTTTTTATTGATGACATCTTGGTGTATTCCAGAAGTAAGGAGGAATATGAGGAGCATCTCAGAATCACATTGCAGATATTATGGGATCATCAGTTGTATGCAAAGTTTTCAAAATGTGAGTTCTGGTTGACAGAGGTTGTATTTTTAAGACATGTTGTGAGCAAAGATGGTATAAAGGTAGATCCACAGAAAGTTGAAGCAGTTGCTAACTAGCCACGTCCCACTACAGCCACAGAGATACAGAGTTTTCTTAGTATGGCAGGGTATTACCGTAGATTTGTTAAAGATTTTTCCAGAATAGCTGCACCAATGACCAAGTTGACCCGGAAACATGTGAAGTTTCAGTGGAATGAGGAATGTGAAAAGAGTTTCCAAACTCTTAAAGCCTATTTGACCACTGCACCAGTGTTGACTCTTCCTTCCGAAGCAGGCAATTTTGCTATATACTTTGATGCTTCGAGGATTGGTTTGGGTTGTGTATTGAAGCAAGATAGAAAAGTGATTGCTTATGCTTCCTACCAGTTGAAGAAACATTAGGTGCATTATCCCACCCATGATTTGGAAATAGCATCAGTGATCTTTGCTTTAAAGATATGGAGGCATTATTTGTATGAAATTTACACTGATCATAAGAGCTTACAGTACATCTTACAGCAGAAAGAACTGAACTTGAGGCAAAGGAGATGGGTCAAGTTGTTAAAGGATTATGACTGCCAAATTCTGTATCATCCTGGAAAGGCAAATGTGATGGCAGATGCGCTTAGTAGAAAGTCAATGGGAAGCTTATCACATGTGACTGCTATAGAAAGGCCTTTGGTACAAGAATTGAGGGAGTTGATGGCTAAGGGTTTGACCTTGGACTTGGAATCACAGGGACAGGAGATAGTATTGATAGCACAATTCCAGGTGAAATCCTTGTTAATAGATGAGATAAAGAGCTCCCAGAATGAAGATCCACAGTATGTTAGGATCAGAGACTTAGTTCAAAATAGTAAGGCTCCTGATTTTTCTGTTGAGGGAGATGTATTAAAATGTAAGGGTCAATTGTGTGTTCCTAATGTTAAAGGGTTCAAAGAGCATATCATGAAAGAAATTCATTATTTTCCTTATACAGTGCATCCAAGGGTAACAAAGATGTACCATGACTTAAAGGAACTTTATTGGTGGCCAAACATAAAGGGTGATATAGCAAAGTTTGTTTCTAAGTGTTTAACATGTCAGCAAGTAAAATTTGAACATCAAAAACCTTCAGGTTTACTTCAAGAGATCCAGCTACCAGACTGAAAATGGGAACAGGTAACAATGGATTTTGTGGTAGATTTGCCTAGATCACAAAAAGGGTATAATTCAGTATGGGTGATTGTGGATAGATTGACCAAATCAGCTCACTTCTTAGAGGTAAAGACAACCTACACAACTGCACAGTACGCACAACTTTATGTGGATAACATTGTAAGGTTGCATGTTGTTCCAACAATAATCATATCTGATAGAGGTACTCAGTTCACCTCCAGGTTTTGGCATAAATTCCAGGAGGCATTGGGTACTACATTGCATTTTAGCACAACATTCCATCCTCAGACAGATGGATAGTCAGAGAGGACTATTCAGACATTGGAGGATATGTTGAGACTATGTGTGTTGAATTTAAAAGGCAGTTGGGATCGCTTCCTACCAATGATAGAGTTTGCCTACAACAATATCTACCATTCTACCATTAGGATGGCACCATATGAAGCTTTGTATGGCAGAAAATGAAGATCACCTATATGTTGGGTGGAACCAGGAGAAAAGCAGTTAGAGAGACTAGGTTTGATCAGAGAAACAATGGAAAAGGTTCCTATTATACAACAGAGGATAAAGACTGCTTTCAGTAGACAGAAGAGCTACATAGATCCAAAGAGAAAAGATATGCAGTTTACAGTGGGTGACCATGTATTTCTGAAGATCTCTCCTATGAAAGGAGTGATGAGATTTGGGAAGAAAGGCAACTTGTCACCTAGGTATATTGGACCCTTCGAGATATTAGATCAAGTTGGTAATGTTTCATACAGGTTAGCTCTTACACCGAAACTGGGGCATATACATCCAGTGTTTCACATCTCTATGTTACGAAAGTATATGCCAGATCTGTCCCATATACTTCAACACCAAGAGATTGAAATTGATGAAGCATTGTTATTTGAGGAAGTCCCAGTACAAATAGTGGATCATCATATTAGACATCTTCAAAATAAGAGCATTCCTATAGTTAAAGTATTGTGGCGTAGCAGAAGTATAGAGGAATGTACTTGGGAGAGTGAGGCTGAAATGAGACACAAGTACCCCCACCTATTTCAGGAGTCAGGTTTTATTCTACCTATAGCCTTAAAGTAAATTCGGGGATGAATTTATTTATAGGGGGGTAGAATGTAACACCTCAGCTTAAACCTAGAATTTGAACCATAAAGGGTAACCTAGGGGGAAATTTTTCCTTGATTTGAACTTGTGAATTTTTATGTGTTTATGCATGAAATTGATAGATATGCTGTTATATGATATGTTTGAGTGAATAGAAGGGGTTTAAAAGATGTTAGGAAGAAATCGGGTAAAAATGGATTTTTGGTGAACTGAGGGTAAAATGGTCATTTCACACCCCTCATGTTTTTATGGAATTAATATCATATTTGAAGGTAAAAAAGAATATCGGGACATGAAAATAGTGGTTTTATGATTAAATGAATTATTATTGGAAAGTTAAAGCTGGTAGAAAATAATCCCTGGCAAAGCTGCTCAGTTAGCGATTTCAATTGAACTAGGGGTAGTTTGGTCTATTCCATTGAATTATGGACTTATATGGTGTATGCAAACCTATGGTATCATTATAGGCTTATGTAAATAAACCATTGGATGAAAAGATGAAGAATTAAATAGTTAGTAAGCTAGGTTTCACCATTTCTACGATAACGTCAAAACATAGGATTGCATCATTGATATTTAACTTGATTTTTTCCACCCCTTCATCATTCTTCATCTTCCTTATCAAAACACCAACCAACTTTCTCTTTCCTCCATTTGAAAGATTCAGCCACCTTGAAGAATTGCCAAACCTTGTTGTTTTCTTTTATTTTTTGATATAAACCAACTAATTCCATCGTCCTAAACACAAATATAGCCTTAGATTCAAAGGAAAAACAAGAAAAAGTGATAAATCAAACCTTTGAAGTTTTGGAAGAACCATTTGGAAAGCAAGTGATTTTGTGATTCTTTTGGTTTAATTATGATCTTAAGATGTTCTTTGATGTTAATTGATGACAAAAATGTGTTTAGGTTCGAAGAAAATAAAAAAGTTAGAAACCAAACCCTAATAGGAAAAGGTATGAATCAAAGTGTTGTTTTGATGGATTTTTTTGTTCAAATGATGTGTATTTGATGTGTTTAACATGAATTAGTGATCATTTGATGGAAACAAATCCATTTGGATGGAGATTCATCTTGGGCGAACCATGTATGTTTGAGAAATAGATTTGTGCTTTGGTGTTTTATAGGTTTGAATAATGGAATGGTGTCTATTTGATGTGTATGTCATAAATTGGTGGTTAATTAATGGAAAGAAATCCATTTGGAAGGATTTCCTACTTGGCCGAAATATTGAATCATGAATAATGGTTAGGTGCTTTGTTGTTTAATAGGTTTAAATGAATGAATATTATGTAATTGATGTATATGTATGTTATTTGAATGAATGGTGTTGAAAAATGGATGAACGGAATGAATTCTATTTAAGTTAAACAATATTGAGTTTGTTAGTTTAATGTGTTAGGTTGGTGCAATTTGGAAAGTAAGGTTTGAATATGGTTTAATGGTGTAAGTAATGGAAATGCATAAGTTTAAATATGTAAAAGATGATTGATATAAGTACTTGGAAGCTAAGCTTGAATATTGGTGTATGTTTGATATGGAATGTGAAACTAAGTGCATATGGGTTATTAATTTGGTTTAATAGTGATGAATATGTGAAATGTATGTCAAATATGGTGATAGAATATGTTAGTTGCACAAAGGATTGGAAAAAGGGTAAATTGTGCAATGTGAAGTTTATAGTGCATACAGTGTATGTTTGATGTCTATTTATGTGAATAATGTGTTTTGTGATGTTTTTACATCTTACTGGAGTATTATATGTGAAAATAGTTGAACCGTCGAGTATTCCAACTCGGAGTGTCGGACGGCAGGTCGACTAGGGCCTTAAACAGTGGATTGGGGGACAAAGTGGTTAAATTGCAATAAAGGTGAGTCTATATGTATAATCATGCATGATTTATGTCATATATCATATAAAAAGTCATTTGGACTGATAAACCAGCATTTGTTATCTTACAGTACATACAGTGCATATTGGCCCGTAAATAAGACCACCGAAACGACCTATAATGACCTAAACTTTGTTTGTCTCTAAAATGAAATCCAGAAAGCCAATTGGGCCACCACTTGGCCCAATCTTCTGGTTTTGTCCGAAGTTTTAAAATGGTACCTCATGGTCCACCTAAATCCTTTGGTAACATAGTTAATCAAAAACTACTCAAAAATTCCAAAACGGACCCGTAACGACGAGTGCCAGTTGTGGCAGCACAATTGGGCCCACCGGGCATTTTTTTTTACATTACCCAAATTTGTTCTAATATTCATTATAAATATATATATGATTGTTTCACAGCTATATGAGTTCTATTTATGCTATATTTATTGTATTATGGGGACATACCCATATGGTATTATAACAGGGCTACCTCGATAGTGTAACGGGTAAATCCATCGATTGTGTGCACATTGGTGTTTATAGGGACCCTTGCTAAGAAGAGACATTATATGCTCTAGTCGTAGGGCTGATCTCCCTATATAAAGTAATCAGTGTGTATTTGGGACCCTTGCTAGGGAGGGACATTATATTCTCTAGTCGTAGGGGCTGATCTCCCTACGTAAAATGGTTATGCACTTTATGATAGTGCTTGAGTACTGAATTACAGATAGTACGATTGCACTTTTCATATAACCCAATCCTATTATATCATATGTGCATTGACTCGTACACTGGATACTTATATAAATATTGATATGGATATTTGTTATACTCTTTACTTGTTATCTTATATTGATCCTATAGGCCATATATGGGCAATCATGATATTTTGAACATCTACTGCATTTTTATACATATGGATTCACTGAGTATTTTTATACTCACCCCCTTAGTGGTTTATGATTTTCAGGTCTGCAGTGAGGCGCGAATTCCATAGGCACTTCCTATCCTCACCGTGGAATTTTGATACTTGTGACGTGTAATATTCCAATCCCAAAAGTATATGTAAATAATTGTACAGCATAGAGGTTCCATGGTACTGTACTATATATATATGATATAGTTTGATATACAGATATAGATATGGAGTTGTTAATAGAGATCCAGAGGGATTATTGATTTGAGTATGGATGATTATGAAGTATATTGGAAGTATTTGTTTGCATTTTTACAGCTGGGCATAATCATATTATAGACGAGATGTTGTCGGAATTTCTGCAGCATTTTTAAGCTATTTAAGCTGACTACATGAATTACATGCCATATAGTACAATTAGTTATGTTCTTCGTAGTACTGGTAGCTTAGGCAACACCCGTACCCTAGGACCATCGCGGCTCCAAGGTTGGGTCATGACAATATGATACTCAGTGAATCTAATATGCATTGACCATTAAAATGAGTAATGGAATTTCAAAAAGTAATAGGCAGATGAAGTAAATAATATTAATCTGATCAGAATCTCTTATTAGTGTAGGTGCTCTAAAGACAATTATTGTAATGATGTTTTTAGAAATATATTAATAAAAAGGCATTATTTATTAATAAGTACTTATTATTGTTTAGATTAATATTGTATAACTGTTTAGGCATTCATGATGAGATCATGATAGTGAGATGCTTATCATGTGCAATTATGTTTTAACCTAAATTTTTTTAGTCATAGAATCAATGAGAATGGACATTATTGATTCGGAAAGACTAGCATATGCGTATACTTTTTGATGTGATCAAATCATTTGATCTCATAAAAGATGCTGACATTGGGATGTTTGAGTATAACATGTGGATACTTACTAGGAGTAGTAAGTACATCGGAGTGATCACAGGAGATAGTCATATGGAAATCAAAACAATGTTAATGACATATCTCTGCATGGAAATGTGCAAATGTCCTTAGACTTGAGGTGCTTAAGAGCGATCTAAAATGAAGATGCTACACTTTAATTCCATGCCTAGCTCTCCTAAAGGGTCTGCTTAAAGGGTGGGCATTGAGTATAGTTTGACACACTCGTAGATATTTAAGTAGTCAACAAAAGGATATCGTAACTCCTGTTAGAAGAAAGGTTTTACCTGGGGCCTCTTGTATGAGAACATTACTGGAAATCTTTGGCCGAAGTGGATAGTACTTAGAGATGATCTCTAAGGAAATCATTTTAGTAATGATGCTTGGATTACAAGGAACTACTGTTCGGGCTAAGTGTGGTGTAATGTCACAGCCTAACTTTAGACTATGATAGTCCTAGGGTATGGGTAATGCCTAAGCCACCAGTACCTCGAAGAACCCATGCTTAAGCTTTTACATTCATTACTTAACTTGTGATACATTTTAGGTGATAATTTTTTTTTTTAAATTATCATATTACCAAACATGCATGCAGAAAAATTGACAGAGTCTCCTTTAAAACTCTTACTAAAGCTATCCGCAAAACATATAATAAAGCACTCCTAATATATCATACATCCCCTTATATCCTCCATTTATCAATTGCAACTCAAAATGCACTTCAATATTTTCATCCATATCATAAAACACATATACATTTTATCTCAAA